>JAODKM010000037.1:19587471-19598315 GCA_026780845.1 Petrocephalus sullivani
CGTGGGCGATCACCAATTTGTGTAAAGTTTACGGAGAATTTTTAGGGGGGCTGAGTACAAATGTTAGGGGGGCTAAATCCCCCCTAAAAATGGCCTAGCGACGCCCATGTTTCTATCCCATATTGTCTGGCACATTTCACAGTCCCATTTCATATCGTCTACCTTATTTCATAGTCTCCATTTTTACATGCGGTGTTAATGTAAAAACCATCCACCTTAGTCAGCAAAAGCAGACGAACTCTGTTACTCTGTATGTGTTAAATATCACGTTATAATGTGGTGCAAGAGTAACCGCCCACTTGTCTTTGTGTCGTCAAGGCATTTTCAGAGAAAAAACTTCACACGGACTGAGCTGTCAAGGTGACTTAGATTTCGCAGGTTTCGTGTCGCGAAGCTGAGAAATTTCTGCCTTGTTCCTGAAGTGAAGGTAAAAATGATGTATGATATATTTTCAGATACATCTTATTTTCGCTTATTCGTGTACACATTACCTAATACTTTAAAATAAGAAAATATATTTTGTCTACAGTGTTTAATGCTTTAACCCTGGGGAACCCACGGGGTCTTATAAGGCCGCTTTTATTTCTGCATTCAACATGACATTCAACTGACTTATCAAAGTAAAATGTTTTTTTTTTTTTTTGCTTTTTTGCAAATTTATTTGCTATATCTGACACTTGTTTCTATTTAAGTTTACTTACTGCAAAGTATTTAAGTGGGCACGAAGGCATGAAGCTGGCCTATTTTTGTTATGTATGTACGATTTATATATACCAGACATTGGTGTTTGTGGTATCGTGTTCTGCAACCGGAAAAAATGTTTCTATCAGTTATTTCCGAAATGTAAATCAAATTTCTACTGTATCGTATCTATTCTAGTTCTACAATAATACAAATAATAAAATTAAGTGAAATGTATAATTTTCTAAATATGTATGCTTTTATTTATCATTAAATACGTTGATGTCAATGTAACGCAATGTTTATTATTCCTGCATATAATTTACAATTAGAGGCATCAATCGCGTTTGAAAACCGAACTTTTACTTTGACACAATCGGAAATGGCAACCGGAAGTCTCCTCCTCATAGTGCTTCACACGGCTCCCAGTATAGACCCAGTGTAGTATTATTTATTCCGTTTTTCCTTGTTCCAATTCCAGAATGGTCGTTCTGAATTTACTGAATCCATCGAACTGAATGACACCTGCTCCCACAAGGCAGAACAATTATTACATTTCTTTCTAGAACAGAGAGAGGGAAAATAACAGTAAAATATAATCCCACTGCACTACCGGTAAGTTACTGACGTGCCTAAAAGTCGTTTTCTTGCAGGATTTTCGTCTATGATTGCTCTAGTTTTAAGCAGTTAGCTCGTAACTGTATGGTTTTGATTGCACGATGTGGGACTGCCCGTTTAAATGCATAATTTCCTCAGCCGTCTCCGTGATAGTACTTTCAGTTTAATTTTAAATGCATAGTAATGCACGTGTAATTCGGCATTTTATAGGAAGTAATGTGTGCGCATTGCTCGGCCATGGGCGAAATCCGCTCACGGCAAGATGAGTGTGCAGTTTTGCTCAGCTTCGTAGACTGGAAGCTGTATCACGATTAAACAGCTTGCTGCTCCTGACATACTGGATCCACGCTTTCGCAACAGCCGGAGGATTAATCCGTTTAATTTTAATTGAGCATAAGGGTGCGAGGTTGCATGTACAGTATATCTGAATATACATGCATGTATCTTGCATTGCCCATGGAGGTGCTTGTAGTACAGCGATGCATCTGATCGATCATGTTGAGATATGAATGGCTTTGGCGGATGCTTTTGTATGCTTATGTTCATAATCTCAGAATTTACTCCATCAAAACATTACAAAACAAAGTAAATTCCACGTTCACAGATTTGTGTGTGATTGTGAAATTATTATATCCAGTAAATTGTAAATTGTGAAAAAGCAAAGTAATGCAAAGTAATTAACGCGTTCGCTTGGGTTTTGACAGACCGCGACATCCCAAATGTAAAAAATCCCAACAAACGATTATTATAAAACACTTTCAAACGCTATGCCAATGTGGCACATACTTACAAGAAATGACTTGTGAGCACATACACTCGTGAAACTGTAAATAGTGGTATAAGAACATGGCCATTATTGGAATATTGGAAAATTGACTATACAAAATTTCAGCCTGTGGTTAAAGTACATGAGTAAAGCTACACACATCATGCACATTGGCACTTGTCAAACTTGTAGACAATTTGTGAAATTAACTGATATGCCTTATATCCATTGTTTTCGTGGATATAGGGGGTGCAAGGTGAGACTCTGAAGGTCCGGCCCCCTCGTAAATTTAGCGTGACCGAAAACTGGGCAACTATTTAATTGTTAACCTAACCCTAACCCATGATGTTCACATTCAGGAAAAGGGTCCGATGGCGTCGGGAGTGGCCCCAGAGGAGGTGCTGATGAACGAGGAGCTGATTCAGAGTTTAATAGAGATAGCCAAGGACACAGCTCTGCTGCACGGGGTTTTAATGAGAACCAGGGAAAGCCCCAATTCTCCGGAGGTAAGCCTTCATTTCAGTGCCCGATGTGTAGAAACGTCTTTTGTGTTATATGGAGAATTAGTGGGATGCTTTGATGTCATCCGTCACTGGTCTGGTGGTATCAAGTGAGGCATATGTAATGTGGACCAGCCCCAGGAATGTGGCTTGCTTTCGTTCCTGTCGTCTGTTTTTCATTGTCTCTGTAATCTGAAATGAGCTGACAGAGCACTACTGAGATCAAAAGTGTTAGCCCTTCCTAGGTTAGTTAGGGGGCATGCTGCCCCGAGAAATTCTTAAATGCTACTGTGTAAATTATAAATTTTAAACTGGTGGTCATGCTGTGATGCTACGTAATTATACTGACACACTCAGTCAGCTTTATTCTCGGTGCATCATTTAATAAAATATTTGTGTAAAAAAAAAAAAAGTTGAAAAAACACAGCGCTCTACCTCAATGTTCTCGTGGCTATACTGCATTTGAAAGACGGTCCGACTGTTAGTACAGCCGTATTTTGCTGGTCTTTGGGTTTTATTACTCGGTTCTGTTGGGCCTGATCTGCACTAAATTGCCCAACCAGTCTGAATTGTTTAGGTTGGGGTTAAGAACCTCGCTCAAGGGCCTAGCAGTGATATGATTACTCTGCCAGGTTCAGGACTGGAACCCACAACCTTCCAGACCTCGAAACAGATCGATAACGTACTGAGCAGTGTCTAACCGAAGTTTGTCGCCGCAGGTGGTGACTTACGCGCCGTTCACGCTCTTCCCGTCCCCGGTTCCCAAAGGCGTTTTCGAGCAGGCCCTTAAAGTCCAGACTCTCTTCAACCAGCTTGTAGACAGAATTAGCCAGGACCCCGGTTTCTTGGAGGAAGCCCTTGCCAGGTATGGCCGGTAATGATTAACACTAAAGAGGCTTACAGGATTAAGAACAAGTCTTTGACGCTTTGGGCTAGATCATATATAAAATGAAGTGTTTTGTATCACGTGTTGTGTTTTTTTTGCAGGGAGTTGCTGACTGTACCTCATTTTGCTGTCATGGACAATGACAATAAAGGATTGAATCTTAAATACTCAGAACTCAAATGTAGTGGTGTGGAGACTGTGCGTAAAAATCACAATTTCTGTATTTTAATACAGTTTTACATTTGTTTCTCCCCAGCACTATCAAAGTGGACGAATTCACGGCGAGGCTGTTCGGCATATACAGACACGTGCTGAAAGAGGGGCGATCGCAGGTGAGGGGGAAATTGGGCCTTTCGCATTTCAGACCGTCATAGTCAATGGTCCTTCTTTAATTAGGCTGGAGAAAAAAAATTATTATTTTGATGATCAATTAATCACATGATGGGGAGTAATCAATTAGATGGGCCAAATCACAGGGTTTGAAGAAAAGTGCAAATACTTTATTAAAAAAATGAAGAGGTATTTTGTTACGTCACGGGCTCTGTTTAAAGTGACTAAGTTGCAGAGAAACGAAGGTCCACTGTATATGATATTTTGAAATCTTATGCAATAAGATTTACCTTTGGTGGGGGTCTCTTTGGTGGGAGATTCTTCCAGACGAATATACATGCTTGTTTCATTCTGCTTTTGACAGCTCTCACTAGAAAGTGTCAGTGGCCACTTTGTTGTTGAGAGTATTGTATTTGTCTTTTAAGTCAATCGTTCTGGGCCTGAATCGCTCTGATTACATGGTGGACCAGCGGCCGGATGGGAGCACCTCTTTGAAGCAGATTGAAATCAACACTATTGCTGCCAGCTTCGGGGGGCTGTCTTCACAAACCCCAGCTGTCCACAGGTGTGAAGCACTCCAGAAACCTTCTACACAAGGTTTAGCCAGTTCAGTAGTGAATCTCAGTATGAGTACTTGGCCATACTTGCGTACTTGTTTTCCGTCATCTTCCATTGCCGAAAACCAGTTCCAGTACTAAGACACAAGTACAGAGGATGGTAAAAATCCTTTGGATGTTGAAATATCAAGGATACATCAGTTGCATTCTCACCGAACAAGATAAATCCCATGATTCATTGTGCCCCAGGTTCATTCTTGGATGGCAAGTTAGCATCCGGGCTTGCCAAGACCACAAGTATGGTCTTTGCGTTCTTGGTATTGAGATTCACCCCAGGTCTCAGAAAAATAATATCTGTCAAAAAATTACCCATGAGGAATTGTTCACCCGTCCGACTGACTGCTGAACAGGCACATCCTGAAGGTCGCAGGTCTACTGGAGGAGCAGAAGAAGGTCCTGGACAATGACCCAGCTGCAGGGCTGGCTGCTGCTCTAGCCAAGGCCTGGGAATTATACGGGTCTGAGAGGTGCGTTGTTCCTTGGAGCCTCTTTTTTTCAGCTGTGGGATTAATGTCCATCTTCAGGTGTTTATATTCAATCTGATTCAGGCTGGGGGACCGCTTTGTGGAAATGAGCAAAATCTCATTTGTAAAAGGATGCACTGGCGACGTCAACGCTGACAGTTTCTCTCATGCTGAAGGGCCGTGGTTATGTTTCTGGTTGAGGATGCCCAGATGAATATCTATGACCATCGATATATAGAGAAGGAGTTGTGGAGGAGGTGAGTCACCTCCGCCGTCTCTAGAAATCGAAATGTTTTAAATTCACTCCAGTTGATTGGTACTGTGGTTCTAAGACGTGACAGCATTTGGTTCGTAACGGATATATAACTTAAATTTCCCAACTCTTTTCGGTCCCCCCTACCATGTGCAGGAACATTCCGGTCATCCGGCGGCGGTTTGATGATGTGTTTGACACCGGATTGCTAGATTCGGACAAACGGCTCATTGTGTATGTATGCAAAAAATACCCATCCGTCTATCTATCTATCTATCCATCCATCCATCCATCTCTCTTCTAACCATTTTTCCGGTTAGGTCATGGGGTGATGGAAAGGTCAGTACCCAAAATCTATCATAAGCTGTATGGTTAAGGCTGATGGGGTTAGGCTTTACAAAGCTATACTTTGCATGATCTCCAAACTAATTTGTTTTATGATGCTTCATATCCGCTGCCTTTTTCCTAACCTTCCTTTTTGGTATTTTTTCCCCTAATTTTGTGATCCCATATTTTGTGTATGGTAAATACTTTTGCTGTTACCTCTCTGCAGGGGCGGTCAGGAGGTCGCTATCGTTTACTTCCGCAACGGCTACATGCCTCAGAACTACACAGAACAGGTATGAACATCTGACAGTGCCCCCCCCCATCCTTGTTTTAAGCTCTAAATAAATATTCATTGTGATCTTCATTGCAAAACTGCATCTTGTCCACTTTCAGCTAGTCTTTCAGTCTTTGAAGACTAGCTGATCACAAAGTTAGGAATGAAAGGAGTTCTCGCCGCAGCACGTTGAGATTAAGAGGATGGAAGGCTGAGTGTTGAAGCTCACCGGCTGTGGCCCGATGTCTTTTGGCAGAGCTGGGAGGCACGGCTCATGATGGAGCGTTCCCGGGCTGTAAAATGCCCGGACATAAGCACCCACCTGGCCGGCACCAAGAAGGTCCAGCAAGTACTGGCCCAGCCTGGAGTTCTGGAGAAGTTCTTTCCTGATGACCCAGAGGCAGTCACCCAAATCCGAGCTACCTTTGCGGGCCTGTACACCCTGGACATGGTGAGTAAATGGTATCAGGCTCTATCAGTTTAAGTCAAACTTGATACCTGATAAAGGTTCTAATCCGGTCCACAAGACCATGTTAGAATGTAGGCGCACAGATTTGAAAAATCCTGCATTACAATTTTAAAAGTAAGAACCACTGTTATTCTTAGTTTTTCCACTGGGGGGAGCACTGTACTGTGCTGAAAGAATGTAATCCGTTTCGCTATGCTGAACAGCTTGAGAGGACGACTGAGAACGGGCAAAGTAATTACTGGTTGGACTAGTGAATCCGTATGTTTTTAATTATAGTCAGGAGACCATTAATGCATGTTGAAGCTAGCTACTGTGAAACATACTCTGATGGTTTGTGACGGCATGCTCAAAGGTGTCTTCCCAGTGCTCGTACAATTTCTAACACTGTGATGCGTGACAATTTCCAACTGTCTCTCAGCTGTAGCATGTTACTAAGTGCCACTGTTGTTTGGTTCATTGTCAAGCACTGAGTATAACCATGCTGGGAGAGGAACTAAATAAATTGACTAGTGTATGATTGTGTGAACTCTATATTGGAAATCCATTCTGTCCTGAGCTAGGGTTTATTGTCCAGAGCTTATCCACAAGGTGCCAGTGTGTAGACATGTTTTGGGGATAACCTTTAGGTCAGCTGTTCAAACCCAGGTATAAGGACACCTTCGACCAGTCAATTCTCTAAATAGTAAACTAATTAGGGAGTTACAGCAAAAACCCACATACAGTACACAACGGGTGTTTCTGCCCACCCCTGGTCCAGAGGGTCTTGGTGCCTTTTGCTTCCCAGTTCGGTAGTCAGAGACCCACAGGCCCTCCTAGGGAGCAAAAACATGGACTGTCAGTGGGTCCCTGAGGACTGCATTGGGGAATGCTGTATTATAGTGTCCAGCTTATCCCATGTCACTATAACCCTGTACTATGATGCTGGGTTACAGAAAACGGAAGCATGTAAAACTAGCCAGTAAATGGATGTTCATGTTAATGGTTAACTGGTTGATGTACAGGGTGCAGAGGGAGACAGAACGGTAGCCATGGCCTTGGAACACCCTGACCGGTTTGTTCTGAAACCACAAAGAGAGGGTGGAGGTAAGACTGTCATCATCCAAACACTCACATCTTCACGAGTTGTGCTCTGTTTGTAGTTAAATGGCTAATGATGTAATTTCATCAACAGGAAATAACATCTATGGTGCAGATATCTGTCAGGTGTTGGAGAAGCTACATGATGGATCGGAGAGGACGGCCTATATTCTGATGGATAAGATCTTCCCACAGCCAGTCCGGAACTACCTACTGCGACGGGGAACCCCAATGAAACTCCGCAGCTGTGTGAGCGAGCTCGGAGCCTTCGGGGCGTACGTCAGGTAACTGCTGCTCCCATTGTGCTTCTTCCTGAAAGCCTCTTTGCATTCTGTGGCCTTGGCCTTAGCATTAGCATTAGCCTTAGCATTAGCCTTAGCATTAGCCATAGCATTAGCGTTGCCCATGGCGTTATCCGGCATATTTCAGATGCTTTATTGTCATTGCTGTTTCCACAGCAACGAAATTTTAAAAGTACATCTTCTCCACTGTCACATCAAAACAATAGACAAGTTTTAACGGTAAACAAAATAATCCAAGAAAAATATACAAACAATAAATAGGCAACACAGAAATAGCAGCTAAAAGTTAAACAATGGTCCAATGGAATTGTAAACATGAGGGTGCACTAGATCAGATTGTCACCTTAGCAGCATTCACCTTGGTGATGGCTGAAGGATAGAAACTGTTTCTTAGTTTGTTAGTTTTTGTCTTTATTGATTGAGAGGGAGAATCGTATTTAAAGCAGAGCTAAAGTCCATGAAGGGTAGCCGTGTGTAGCTCCCCTGCTGCTCCAGGTGGGACAGAACAGCATGGAGAACAATGGCCACAGCATTCTCTGTAGATCTGTTAGCTCTGTAGGCAAACTCGTATGGATCAAACAAGGAAGGAAAGAAGGACATGTTGTGGTTCCTGATGAGCTTCTCGAAGCACTTCATCACCGCAGGGGTCAGTGCTACTGGCCTGTAGTCATTAAGATAGTGATGGTCTGTTTCTTGGCCAGAGGCACAATGACGGGGGATTTCAGGCAGGGTGGCACGGTGGACTGGGACTGGTTGAATATCCTGGTGAAGACCCCAGCCAGTTGGTCTGCACAGTCCTTCAGCACACGTCCCGAGATGCTGTCAGGTCCAGCTGCCTCCCGTGGGTATATATGAGGCTGTTGTCGGTTCCTGGATGAGGCCCAGCTGCTTCTGATGGTTCCACCTCAAACTGGGCAAAGTAATGATTTAGTTCCTCTGCCAGTGATAAGTCACCTCCCACAGCTCCGGAACTGGTCCCGTAGTTGGTGATATGCTGGACACCCATCCACACCTGCCTGCCATTGTTGCCGTCTAGATGTTCCTTTATCTACCTCATGTAATCTGACTTGGCTTCTCGAATGCCCCTCTTCAAGCTGGCACGGGCTGTGCTGTAGAGAGCCTCATCAGCAGACCTGAAGGTGGTGTTCCTCTCCTTCAGCAGCCTCTGGACCTCCCTGGTCATCCATGGCTTCTGATTGGGGTAGACTCAAATGTACTTATCCACTGTGACAGTGTCTATGCAGTTCTTAATGTAATGCAGCACACTGTCACTGAGCACCTTCAAGTCTAGGTGTTCAAATATGTCCCAGTTGGTCCTACTAAAACAGTCCTGTAACTGCTGAGAGGCTCCGTCCGGCCAAGTGTTAACTGGCTTGGTGTTGTTTGGAAAGGTTTTCCGTTGTGAGATGTATGCCAGGATTAAAAACAGTGATGTGTGGTCAGAGTGGCTCAGGTGTGACCCTGTATCACTGTTTTATTTTCGTGTAGACTTTATCCAATGAGTTAGCTTGCCAGATGGCACACTGAACATGCTGATGGAACTTAGGAAGCACAGATTTTAAATCCACATAGTTAAAGTCCCCAGCAATGATGTGCATGGCATTAGGGTGCTTGGTCATCTGATTATATTAATACTGCGATGTAAAAGACTGATTGCCGAGTTAGCATTAACGTCTGGTGCTATGTAAACAGTGGCAATCATGATCACAGCAAACTCTCTGGGGATATATATAGGTCTGCATCTGACAGTCAGGTACTACAAGTTCGGGGAGCAGTGACTGTCTACAGCCGCTGTGTTTGTACACGAGTTTTTATTTATTTTATTTTCTAGATAATGTTATTTGTTATTTATTTCCACTGCATCATAGTTTTGGGTCTTATCTTAGTTTAGGTGACCAACACACTCCTGCTGCAAGTTGTTTTGTTGAGCATCTGAAGAGTATGGGTCTGACCCATGACCTTTATGTAATGTCATCAAATGCTCTATCCTGGACCACAAAGCTCTGCAGAGTGTAATTCGTTCAGGTGAGCACATCTGCTAGGCTGATCTGCCCTTCCTGCTGGACATTTACCTAAAATGTTGCAGGTACAGAGCTGCCACAATCCGCTGGGGCACAGTTCATCCAAACAACTACCTCTCTACCAGGCTGAGGTCTGGAAAATGCTTCTGCCGTCTCTCAGTGAGAGCTGTGAGGCTCAGAAGGAGCTTCTACTGTCAGGCCATTAGTCTGCTTAATTGACATGTAATTTATAGTCTCCTTATTTATGCACCTCACATTTGATTTGATCTGCACATCTCTGGTCTTGCATAACTTACCTTATTTATGATTAATTGTTATCTTGCTACTTTTAATGTCTTTGCTGTCACTATTGTATGTCACATGTTTAATCCTTGAGTCCTTCAATCCAAAGGCAAGGGACGGAGATGGTGCTGAACGAGTGTGCTGGGCACCTGCTCCGGACCAAGAGCACGGAACACTCTGATGGAGGGGTGGCTGCCGGAGTAGCTGTGCTGGACAATCCTCTTCTAGTCTAAGTGACTTCTGCCCCGTGACATACGAAGACGGTAATGGACCAGAAATCACTTCAGATGCTCTTTTGGTGACCTGAAGTCGGTGCCATTTTATGCTCTGAGTGGTAAAAAATTAAAATAAATAAAAGAATTCACACTTTACTTACTGTAGAGTACTATCAGTGCAATCTGAAATTCTGAGAAATGTCGTCTTGGAAAGTTTAATTATGAAAACAGTGAGAAACTGTTCATATCAATTATTTGTATTAGGTTATACGACCAGAATTATGTGATTTATATTTTTTTAGAATAGTCACTGAATATATAAAATCTATTTTAACAATTTTCAGATGCAGATGTGTTGAAATATTAACAATAAGTTTTAATAATGAAGTTCCCTCATCCTGTATTGTAAAATCCAACAGTTTTAGAATGTGAGGAAAAAATAATAAATTGGTTTGATTTTATTATGGACCTTTGTTTAGCCATCGTTTACTCTTATTGTCTTGGCACCAACCACCAAAGCAATTCAAACTTCATGTCAGTAACATTTACAGACTACTACCTCCTAAAACAAATATCACATTCAAAAAAATTCACAAGCATTTAACAAGTTCAGTTTTATGTATTCACAGTAATGCTAAATCACAAGTTGAACTTGCTACCTGAAAAATCCAGTAATTTAGTTTTCGTTTAGCTCTCAGCGGAGGCGGTCGCACTTCTCTCCTCTCCCTCCCCTTATCTTCCCTGCTTTGCTTCTCTCGTCTC
>JAODKM010000037.1:19630112-19646868 GCA_026780845.1 Petrocephalus sullivani
GGGCCATCGCGGCGGCGCCGCTGGGCGGGTGGCGTGGGGGGGGGGGCGGGGGGGGGGGGGGGTGGGGGGGGGGGGGGGGGGGGGTCACCTGCTGGTGGAGCACCAAAGGTCAGGGTTAGCACATATGTCAGCGCCCTGCCTCCACAGCGCTGCGCCGAAGCAGCTGTCTCAATAAATTCCTGGATGTGTGTGGAGCGTGTTGAGAGACGCCTCCCCCCTCCCCACACCACCAACCTACAACCACCCCCCACACTCTCCAGCAGCTGCAGTGAGGCTACAGTCCCGAGCCAGCCAGTATCCTGGGAACACTCTGCACATCCTGCTCTCCATATTCCGGCCGGCTGACCCACATCCCACGAGGACGATGGAATGGATACCACATGTAGAGTCGGTCCGGTTCATACGGGAGGGGGATGCTGAATTTGGGTGTGGGGGCAGGGTTTTTATTTCCCAGCGACATGAAGGTTGCAGCCGTCTTTCCCAGCCGGCGTCTGTCTCCACTGTGACTGGGGTGCGTCCGTCCACCTAGGAGGAGGGGGATGGACAGCAGCCGGCCACCGTGTGTTTGTGCAGCAGCGACATGCGGCTGAAGGTTCGAGAGCAGCCGGAACACTGGTACTTCTTCACCTCGGAGTGGGTCTGCAGGTGGGCCCGCAGGTTGGAGCGATCCGCGAAGGCCCGGTTACAGTGGGGGCAGGAGAAGGGCCGTTCGCCTGGGGGAAAAGGGGGGGGGGGGGGGTGTATGGGTCATTGCTGGGCTCCCAGGGGCCCCCACTATCAGCTGGGCCGGGGGATGGGAACTCTTCGAACCCGACTCAGACATCAATCGGACAGGAGTCGCCAAGCGTCTGCGGCGATGCTTAAACGCGCCAGATAAGATTGTACCCGTCAATGAATAACCCACTAACCCAGGTCCTGCTTTCCCACAAAGCGACCCCCCCTCCCTCCCACGAACCGAATCCCCAAACTCAGCCAGGTCCGGGCGCTCACCTGTGTGGGTGCGGATGTGCCCCCGAAGCAGCCAGGGCCGGGAGAAGGCCTTGCCGCAGGTGGTGCAGACGCAGGGCAGCGTGTGCGAGCGGATGTGCATCTTGAGCGCCCCCAGGCTGTTGTACTCCTTGGTGCAGTGCTTGCAGTGGAAGGCTGGGCGCGTGGCAGGCGCGGTGGCCTCGTCCTTCCCGCAGGAAGACAGCCGGTGCCGGGACAGTGCCGCCTGTCCGCCGTAACTCTTGCCGCAGTTCGGGCACTGGTGCCGCTCGGCAGGCTCCGGGCTGGGGGGGTCCGACGAGCGCCCTTCGTCCTCCTCGCCGCTGCTGGAATGGGAGCTGCTGAGATCCAGGGGCCCCGTGGGAGAGGGGATGGAAACGGGCTCCGGGGTGTAGAGGCCGGGCAGGATACTGACGTCCCACACCAGTCCAGCGGGACAGCAGGCTGCAGACAGACCGTTCTCCCCGGTAGGGAGCTCAGCTAAAGGGTACCTCTCAGGCACACCTGCTGAGAGGGGGCCTGAGAACAAACAGCCAGGGTGTCAGGTAACAGTTTGCTGACTATCAGCATCAAACGCAATCCAGCAAAGCTCTGCGTCGTTTTACGCTAAACGCCTATACGCATAAAAACTAGTAATAAACGATGATCATTTAAAATCGTACAGTAATGGTAAGAGAAATCATTTCTATACGCTTAGGGATGGACCCACTTATTACGGGATAGCCTTTTTAAAATTATTGCATAAACTTGCACAGGCAAAGATTCCAAAATAATAAGCATAATAATAAGCACATAACCGTGATTTCAATCTGGAGCCCCGACAAAAACGCTCAGATCTGCCCGGTGTAGGCACTTATCGTCGAGGTACTCACCGCTTTGGCTTTCCAGTTCGCTGTAATTCGGTTTTTTGCTGGTGAAATACTTCTTGACGAGAAAAGACCGAGGCATCGTTTTACCTTGAGAAGACGGAGCTGATGCGTACAGATGTTGCCCTGATTTTTTGCCCTGAAGTCCCTTCAATCTACGAATAGCTTTTTAAAAAAAGAGTGCAAAAAGAGTTAAAATCCGCTCGCAGAGGTGGAAGTCCAGTTTGATTTCTCGCCGTGAGCTATTTTCCCAAGCCCCATACAGAGACCGTGCAACTCCCACAACTGCAGAGTTATGTCCAGTCTGCCCTGGCGTGCGTGATATAGTCGTGCAGGATAAGGCAGGGAGTCGCGGATCATAACCACGCCCAGGAGCCGCCCACCACAGCCCGGCGGTCCCCCAAAAACAGGTGGCCCGGGGCGCCAATACACGCCCGGCCATCGCACTGCCATTGTCGCCCCCTGAAAGACGCACATTCCGACAAAGATTACGCGAACGGTTTATCGAATTGCGCTGTTTATATCCCGGCCAGTAAACACTGATTGCCCATTAGGTAGTCGACAGCTCTCAGGAATGCGGACAGACTTCCTAAATAGGTTTTAAGACGTAATACGTGCAACAATGTAAAATTATAAAGAATACAATTAGACGTGAAAGTGTAGTTCTACATACCAAAACCATCTTAAAGTCTGATAGCAAACTATACAAGAAACGTTTTTTTTTACCCTTTACTTGTTTTTGTGTAATTTGAATGGAAATGAAGACAATTCTTAATGTTTAATACTTAATAATTTATAAATGACTATAATAACGACCGTGGTCGGAGAGGTTATGAGGATATATCGCATATGCAGGATCATAACACGTACATTTTTAATATAAAAATACGAATGTATACTGAGTATAAAATATTCCCCTTTCACATAAAGTAAAATGTGTTCTATTCCTAACACGACCACAGCGTCCCCTGTCGGAGGCATCCGTGGAAAAAGTCACGATTACGGTCACACAGTGCACTTCAAGATAAACAACCATCGTAAAAAGTATTTGTTGGATTACAGGCCTATGTATTCTACGCATGTGTCCTCGGGGTGGGGGTCGGAAAGTGTAAACGCCTCTGCAGTCTGGGATAAGCATGTAAACTCCACACACGTCCATACAGCCAGCATGCTACCCTGTTCGGTATTAATCCGAGTGTCACTATAGGCTGCTGTAAATGTGTTCTCCCTAGAATAATAATTCTGCATAATAAATCGTTTATATAATAACATTTAATTGCTATAAAAAGAATAAATGATCGCAGAGCAGAAAGCTACTTATTATTGAGATTTATGAATTTTGTGGAATCGTTACTGAAGCTTATTATAGGATGTCCCAAACTGCACCCAAGGCTGTCTGTGTGGCGAAGGACCGCTGCAGCCCTGTGGGTGTATACGCTGGTTTGGGGAAACACGACTGGTATAAACGCAAAAATCTCGTACACGTGCTGTTTTCTTGATTTTTTATTAATAATATGTACTTTTGGCTCTCAGCATCCAGTTATAAAGGGGTGACAGGGTAACGTTCTCAGTGAATGCTGGGGGCAGGAGGGGGGGTCCGAAATGGCCCTTAATTGTTTTGTTTCTCAGGAATGTTGGGCTGAATCGGGGTTCACGCATCATTCAGACTGACATTAAATTCGAGTCCATTCTTCAGTTACATGTAATTTTAAACGTTGACAACCAAGTCCTCTTGTTCATAACAGTATAAGTCTATTCTCTTGGATGAAAGGGTAATGTTTCCGTTACGTCTATTATGCCTAATGCATATACTGTTCGCTTGATTGGCAGGTGCAGTTAACTAGCGCTATTCCAATTTCTTAGACTTTTTGTTAGATTTTGTCAAATATATTGTACAATTGATGGAAATTACTTTTATTATTGTCATTTCAGCAACGTACGATTCTTTTGAAACAAGTTTGGACCCAGTGCATACACAGTAATGTTTCGCCTGGCCTTCTCATAATCCAGCTTTCAATAATTGTTTAGATGTATGACAGATTTAGAATTATTTTTTACGCAGTGATGTAACGCGCCATAGTACCCAGCTTTACGTGTTACTTTGCCTTCTCCCCTTAAGTTGGAATAATGTTGGCGACAGTGATTTTGCAGGTTTTTTATTTTGTATTATATAAACAGGCTACGCACAGTAAGCACGATGACATTCTAAAACCCAACAAGTCTGCAGCCTATAGGCTATACTGCAGTAAACCTGTTGCACGTATCTCGGCTGCCCTACTTAATCGAATAGGCTGTGAATAATTCAATTAACGCATAAACTAAACAAAGCACTAGACAATGCTACAGCATTTATCGACCCTATATTGGTATTCATGAAACGGAATACCGTTGGAAATTCCACCCGCTCACAGCAGCGTATTTGCATTGAATTGCTGTAGGATTTTCAGACTTAGCATTCAGTAGACATCAAACACCTTGATGATTCACATGCCATTCTGGGGCACTTTATGGGTTTATCAGTTTAAATACGCAGTAGATATTTACACTAAGTTAATTAAAATCCCCTTTATAAAACATAGTAGCAATATAATATAGGAGGACGGAACGTTTAGAAAACAAATAGACCTACAGATTTTCTCTCTGTATGCAGGTGAAGACTCCGGGCAGTAGACTAGATGTGATAGGAGTTTATATTTTTTAGGCAAGTGTTTATGATATATTAGGTCTATAACTTTCTAATGTCTGGATAAATCGATTTGGCATTCCAGAACAGCACAGCAGGTTAATCTATGTGTCTCCTATTCATTTTTGTGTCGCATCTATCCAGCTGAGAGTCGGCAGTTTACATCTGAAAGGATTTGGAGAAATATGTAAATAACGGCGCGGGTGGGGAGATTTTGGGTTTGTGGCAGAAAAGCAGTGTAGCTTCATTTTTCTTCGAAGCGTGATATAGCACTTATTTGGAAGAATTGCCCGATTTGTATTCCATTGGGGTTATGATGCCCGTTGTATGGATTTAGAAAATGACAAATGATGACCGGGAGCATCCCGAGAGGCCACTTTATTCCGCAAAAACGAATTTACAATTTCAACACATTAATCGGCGACGACCAGCCGCATGTAGTTGACTCGAGTCAGCTTGCTGTGTTCCAACATGGCCAGCCGGGGTACACGTACCAAACCAATCAATCCCCACCCAGTGCTGACGCGGTCATCTTTTCTTTTTTGAGAAAGAAACATGGTTTGAGGTGGCCCACCACCGGTTAAGTAGCCTCCAACTAACCATGATGATTCACTGCCACAGAGTCTAGCACATGTACGTGGCACAAGTCTATAATTTATCATAAACAAATTGATCTATAATTTAGGTACTGGGCAAGATTGTAAAAATTCTATCTTAATGTAGACTACATAGTTTTTTTACCGACAGCAATAAAGAGCACAAACTTAAGCTGTGTCTGTTCTGAATCGGCCGGGAGCTTAAACTACACGAGGTAGTGTGGGTTCTATCTAACAAATAGACCTGTATTGTACTTGTCTGTAACATCAACAGCTGATAAAAGATATGAAATGCTCCGCATTTTATAAAAACCTTCACAGCCGATCAATTAAGTTACGGATCGAGACGTTAGATGGTTGGAAATAAAAAAGCGGACGCATTTCATGGCTTAGACGCTGTCTTGCTCAAGAGAAGCTGATTCCTGACGGTGATTACGATTTTGGCAGGGGGCACAGCTTTAAAAAAAATAAAAATAAACATGACAGAAAACTCACAACCCTCTGTTTTTGTACTTTCATAAAACTTTGATTTGGATTAAAAATTGCATAAGCGTTTGATTTGGATAAAATTGTAATTGATTTCTTGCTGTGGTCCAGAAAAGCAATTCTAAGATTTTAATTCAATGTAGGCCTATTTATTTTCATACGTTTGCAGCAGGTTGTGAGAGGACTAACGAATCGGCAGCAGAATTCTTTTTATTTAAGATATGCTCTCAAGTATTCTGTTTTCAGCATTTCATCATGTTGGTTACATTGTGACACAATGAAAGTATTTTATTTTCCCCACAATTGTATTTTAAATATAGAATATGTTGGGAAAAGTCGTGGGAAATGAGCGCCATCTTCTGGCTACTGCTGAAATATAAATCTGATGTAATACTTTAAAAGACCACAAAGGGGCTCCAGACCGCAGTCTAAGGGAGCTTCCTCAGTGAAAATAGATTGACGCTGTGAAGTCGTGATGTTCTCGATGTGAAGTTGTGACTTTTGAGTTAGAACAGGGGTGGGCGATCTTATCCACAAAGGGCCGGTGTGTATGCAGCTGTCAAAACTTAGGTATGAGGACTCTTCAGCTAATCAGTCCTCTAATTAGTAACCTAGTTAGGGAGCTGCAGTGAAAACCCAGACACACAATGGCCCTTTCTGCCCACCCCTGAGCTAGACTGTGGCAGGGCAATTAAGAACTCAATATTTAACCTGAATTGAATGGCTAGTCCTCAGTTACTAAAAAGAAGCTTTCACATTGCTTTGGAAAAAAAGTGTAGAGTGGCTTAGCATTCAAAGTGCCCTTTGGTGAACAGTGCGGTAACTATGGCCTTATTTTGACATACACTTCTGACAGATCATTTTGCTATGTAGACTGGCTATGAGGGTGTGCAGAAATCTATTCCGCACCCAAGACACGGTAATGATATGTAGCAACACAGGCTGGAACTTCATAACTGAAATACCTCCATTCCTGTTTCGTTTTATTGTCACGCCCGACCAGCGAAGATCTGAGAAGCTTTGGCCCTAGAAGATGAAACTGTTGCATCAGAAAATTGAGGTATGAATTTGATACAACTGGCTGAATTCTGATTAATGTATCAGATCTTTTAACAGGTACAATGATATGTATTTGTGGAACAATGCTGCATTTTTCAAATCATACTCATCTGAAATGTTCTGTTCATTAATGGCGCTATACACAAGGATGGAATTCATAAGGAGCTGTATCAATAGACATGGTGCTACAATTTATTATGTGTTCAATTCCTCCAAAGTATTTTGTACATAAAAGACTTACCTGCCAACATATGTCATTCCCTGAAATTCTTCTTCAAATGGGTTTGAATCCTGTCTCTTCTCGGTATGTGTGCTCTCATGCTGCATGCAATCGGGTTGCATTCACATCATTTAACGGACACGGCTGTCCAAAGCGAGGCACAAGTGGGACAAATAGCACATTACAAATATACAGCTGACAAGGAGCTCAATAGGCATAAGTGCAGCTAGGCTGAGCTTCCATTGAGTGCTCAGATACAAGTGTGAGCAGCACTGGAGCAGGAGCTAGACAACAACTTCTTACAAAACAAGAACCTCATGATACTATTCGATGACCAGAAGCACAACATAGGAACATTGAGGAGATGTAAAGAGGCACCAGGCTAGTAGAGAAATTCATGGAACAGATAGGTATTGAGGTGTTTCTTGAAGGTGCAGAGGGAGTCTGATGGTTGGATGTGGTCCAGCAGCTCATTCCACCATCAGGGAACCACCATTGAGAAACATCTGGAGTGACACTTCTCATGACACTTTTCAGGTTAATCGGTGTGGCCATATTCACAAAATTGTGTGTGTGCCTATTGTGATGGGGGCTGGCATTGTGCCAAAGACATTCTCCTGCCTCGTGTTCTGTGCTGCCTGTGATAGGTCACAGCCCCTCCCACCCAATATAATCGGTTGGAAGGTGGCTGGATCAGTTAGGAATGTTTTAGCCAATTAACGTATCCTTGTTCATTTTTATGGTTCCGTATTCACAAGCATGTCAATGGTCATTGTGACACTACAGTAATGTATGTGGTAATAAAATGACCACATACACATGAAAGAAATCACTATGCTTCACCCATTGTGATATATTTAGTTCTTCTCTGTGATTGGTTACTTCCTGTACTCCTCTACAGTTAATGGACATGACCCGCCAGCCCTGATGAGTTAGTTTTTTTGACAATGGTATGGTCCTCTAAAGCTTCAGCACCCTGGTGGGTTAAAGTGTCTGTGTTATATATATATATGTAACATATATGTAAGGGGAGCTGGTGCAGGGAGAGGGATATTTTAGGCCTGGCAGAACCATATTACATGATGCAGGGTTATAGGGTTCGCTGATCTGTACCCGTTCACTTATCATGCTTAAATGTAAATAATCAGGTCAACATACAGTTATGACCCAAAAATTTGATGATACTCTTGTGTGCTGAAGAAGAAAATAGGCCATTAATCGCAAACTGAAAATCCCTAATCCCTCTGGAATTAAAATTATTGTTAGGGTCCAAACATTACCAGGCTTCAGTAGACCGGTGAGTCGCTGCTGAGATTTGAGTGTTTGGGATTTTAGAGGCCACCCTGTTGAGGTGAAAATCAAGGGAGCAGGTGTCCCCCAGTTTTGTGCAGAAGGCTATTATAGCCCCTCTTTGCAGAGGTCATCGAGGACATATGTCTGAAGAGTTCAGGGCTTGTAGCTGCCGAGTGATTCATCTACTTCAAGAGCAAGTGGGCACAGCTGAGTAGTCTTTAGGCGAAAGGGAGCAGTGAAATGTATGTGGAGTATGACAACAAATCAGGGTACGATCACACGCAGCAGAAAGTGTCTGTTATTGTCACAGAGGTGAAACGAGGGAGTGAAAATGCCCAAGTAGATTTAGAAGCACACTCATTAATACATATAAAAGATTAGCATTTCAGATGTGGCCTCGTCATATTTAGTTGGTTATTTACATCAGATAATCACTCTGCCTCCCTTCATTATTCAGTTAATTATTACTCTCATTATTACACAGGATTTGCATTACTTTGACACGGCTTTTATCCAAAGGCAATGTATGTACCTCAGCCGTTTTCAGTTCTTTAATGTATCTTTCTCAATATTCTTGACGCTTACATCAGAGTGTTGTCTCTACTTTTAGACATACTTGTCTGTCAGTTGAATAATTCTTTTGATTGCTATGCAAGTGTCTGCCAGAGGCACCAGAATTAGCCCCAGTCTTTCTCAGTTAATGTTTGTTAAAAGCATATTAAAAACAGCAGGTTTAACACAGATTACCTGCCCTCCACCCTAGATCAGGAGACCAGGAACACTTCAGATCATATTCCTTGGTACAAATGCTTGAGACTCCATATAAAGGTAAGAGTTTTCTTGGGGACTGAGAGTCAACAGTGCCTGTGAACTGGTTACAAGTCAAACTATGGGCAACATGACAGGAGTGTTGGGAAGGGCAGATGCTTTGCTAACTCTACAGGGAACTAGATACATAACAGTAGTGTTGGGAAGGGCAGATGCTTTGCTAACTCTACAGGGAACTAGATACATAACAGTAGTGTTGGGAAGGACAGATGCTTTGCTAACTCTACAGGGAACTAGATATAAAGGTATATGGTGAGAAGGTTCTTGATTGTTTAAACTTGTATTCAGTGCATCCCTCAAAGCTGATTCAAATGAGATTTCCATGAGTGCAAATTTTGCACTCAAAGGCTTCCAGGAATGTGACGGCGCATGCATGTTTTCTAGAGCTTTATTACCACCTAAAGTATTACACGTAATTTACACATAGCTCTGTGTCATGGGAGCTATAGATGTCTTTTTCAACAACCTGGACGCTATATGCTTGCATTTTCCTTTCCAGCCTATGATATGATGCAGAAGACGTATGTGGGGCGATATAAAAAGAAGAGAGGTCTACTGGCCTTTACACTTCGTATGCTGCCTAGCACCAGGTAACTGAAGGTCGCACCCCCTGTACCTATTGTGTATTTGCATGGGGATACCACGGAAGTACAGCTGAGGAGGAGGCAAAGTAAATTAGCCCGGTTGTCGTCAGGTCAAGGCCTGTTTTACGGGCCTATTTAGAACCATCAAAAATAACACAGCACATGTAAATACACGTGCGAGCAGTATTAGTGAAATATAATGGCCATAAATTGGTTAATAAATGACGTATAGACAGTATACATGGATTCCAAATGAGATGGTACGTCACAGAAAGGTACCACCAGTGTTCAATTTAGAGAACTGGCATTGCATTAAATATATTAGATTACGGTGTGCTGATGTTTGTTATATTTCGTGATTAAGCTTAGTACACTGCCACATAAATCCAGACTTTGATCTGTCAGTTGCCAGGAGCCAAAGGGACTTGTACAGTATCATATAGGGGACAGTTAGCACCATTGTGTTGAAGTATTTGCTTTCCCAGTGCACGCCTGAATAGCTTTTTGGCACCCCTGAAAGCCAAAGGTTGCAGAACAACCTCCTCCTCCTCTGAAGGTGGTGACACATTATCAGCAATTTCTGGTAATGAATGACCTCTGAACTCTTAAAAGTAAAGTAGCATCGGAGTTCCCTTGTGACAGCTGATAATCATCAAAAAGGAGTCGCCCCATAGCATAGATTTTTTTTCAGTTATTCATGCAAATACATTAAAATACAAAAACGCACTTATTAGCACACTGGATCCATTTGACATGCATGCATAGACTAGTATGACAGCCATAGAGCATTCAGAGGGATTATAACTGAGGAAGTCATAGCTTTATGAAGCTGAACATGCTGCTTTCTGAAAGGTGTGCTGCTTTGGGTGGATTGCAAGAAACAGTGGGTGGATTGCATGAAGCTCCGGGTGGATCACTGGGTGGAGCGGGAGAAGTCAGAACCGGTGTCCTTAAGAGAACTGGAATACAGCCGCTTTCACTGTTCAGCGCTGATGTCACGGTGAAACCCTGAAAGAAAGCTGCAGAAACCCTTAGGACCAGGGCTGCGGGTACATTTGGAGAAAATGAAGGGCGGAGCTCAGCCTTTGCCTGCCTGCTATTCAGAAGATGATGATCGCCGGCCACTTCCCTTGGAGGTTTACCGAGTGCAGAGAAATGTTACATTCAGACTAGTTTCTCTCTGAATGGCCCATTAAATTTGTGAGGTTAACATAAGGACAAAGTAAGGAGACAAGGAAGGGTAAAATCTTAAGTTACAAGTGTCAGTCACTCCATTCTGTCCCACAGAGCTTTCATCCAGCCTACCTCCACTTATCCTGGACAGGCTGGGGATGGGGGTCTAGCGCTTGCAGAAAAGGTCACGAGATCAGGGTACACCCTGGACAGGGTGTCATTCCATAAAAAGGCACACACAATCGGCAAGTTAGCGGCGTTGATGAGCATAGTGGAATTCTTTTGGAATACTGGGAGAATGTACAAACTGGCCACATGCAGAGCTGAAATGGCATACAAATCCCCAACCCTGGCGAGAAGAGGCAACAGTGCTACCTACTCAACCACTGTGGCACCCACAAAGCATTCATAACAAGAAATGAGCATTGCCCTAAAATTGTGGAAATGCAAAGCTGAATATCCAGAAAGTGAAAATACATTCCCTAATTGGCTATTCTGGTCAAAATATTTCTAGTTTAAATGCAGCAATTTGTATGGTTGGGATTACATTACAGACCGTAAAACTGAACAGGTTACTTGTACAGATTTGTCAAATCAAATACCATTAACAGTGTCATAGACATGGATGATGGATACTCATTCAGAACCGCAATGGCATCGTGTTACGTCACTTGAAATACTCCTATTGGAATGGGTTTACAGTGACAGCCTGTTTTCCCCACCCCCTTAACGTGAGGCCCAGCTTCTGGGTTTGTGTAATATTCTGATTGGTTGTAAAAAGCTAGTGGGCGGGGAAAGGGCGTTACCACATAGTATTGTGATATCACAATCAGCTGTTTGGTACGTTCTATATTCTGATCCAAGGATCAGCTGGTTGGCAGCAATAACAGCACAAAAATCTGCAGGAAAACACAAGTGTCAAACTGCATATTTGCTATAATAATTTAGTGAAAATGCAGTTTTACGTATAAGCCTTCTTCTAAGAAGAAAGCCTTTTTAAATTTCACGAAATACCTACCTCATCTAACAACTATAAAGCTGTGCTTTCTGATTTTTTTTGGTTTATTTTTTAATGTTTTGGGCATCACGTTTACACCATTGAATAACGTTGCGAGAGCAGGTAAGATAATACTTAACTCTATGCCGAATGACTGAATAGAAACCTTTGTAACATAAGTAATCGTGCGGGAGATTTTTCACCTTGCTATTTACGCTGACTGAGAAAATGCAAATTAAGCTGCGCGAACGTATCACTTACGCCGTATACAAAATAGGAAAAAATGAATTCAGTATTTTGTAATACTGTACTGCATAGGGTTTGATGCGATGTACATACAATAACGTATTCTTGTACACAGTGCTAAAAACAAACGTCTTGGCGGTGATGAATGACTTCTACAGATGTACATTTCGCGATATGACACCGCGTTTTGTGTGTGTGTATATATATATATATTTATATACAGGCATACACACATATATATTCAAGCGAATTGGAGCGTTACTGATCGTCAAGCCTCCGGTTCTTCGACGGGAACATTTCTTGTGTTCATTTACGGTATGGATAAATAAGACCATACAATACACAAGACTGGAAAACGACGAAGGCGATATATATTGTATGATGCGCGAAATACAGTCTTCCTTAAACACGATTGTTTTTTTCGGAGATGAATAATTCAGTCCCCACTTAGATTACTGTACCGCCGAGCCTATCTGTCATTGCACTGACCCCGGCCGTCGCTCCCCCTGCTCACCGGAGCAGCGTAGAGTTTCCACACGATAATGCCGCTTTAGCCTTTGCAGTCGACGGCAGCTTTATTATGAATCACCGTCAGCTAAATGGGGAGAACCGGGGAAAAGAAGCAGCCGGTTTTTTTCCCGTTTCTACTGTAAACACTGCATTGGAACGGTGCGCTTATAGGCTGTTTTTATGTGCATCTGCTGAGCGGAAACAGTCGTTCAAACTGTATTATGTTCTACTTTTGATAGGGGGGCTTTGCTGTATAGTTATCTTATGTTTTATTTTTCTTGTTTTTACGCTAAGCCTCTCAAATGCATATTTCTTTATTTTCTGGCTGCGGTGGGTTGGGTTATAGCAGCCCTGGTGACGTCTGTAGTTGACGTCACAGACGCGAGTTCGGGCTTATTTTTGTTTGAAATGGCCCCGCCCACGGCCCGCTCTGAAGCCCCGCCCACCCGACGCTCCCAAGCAATGAATAGTGCGCTCTTGGACACCCAGGACGGAAGTTTTCCAGTTTCAAATATGGAGTCGTATTTTTTTTTTAGTTTATTGTCATCATTATTTAAATCGAGGTCGGTTGTAGGATACGTCAAAAGGAAATTTCCGTCGTCCATGTTAACCGTTTGTTGTCCGAAGGAAATTACCACTATACCAATATAATCACTACCATTGCAATAATTCATGGCTGTGAGGAAAATACGTCAAATTAAGAATGCTAATTAATCTGTTAATGCAATACACTGAACATCGTATATTCCATTTTTCGTCCCATGGGCACATATGTCATGACTTTGTATCTGGCAGTTAAGTTGGCAGCCTACATGGCAGTAGATAATAGTTGCATTATAAGAGTACCCATGCCAGGAAGGTTTTAATTTGATTACAAATTAAATACGAGGGCTCTTTTAAATGTACCATAATATACTGAACATTTAATAACACTCCCTAGCCTGTAATATACTGCCATGCAAAAGAATAAGATCAAGACCTCCTTTGATGCAAGTCTGATTGCTCAGACTTCATAATTAAAGGAAGCTCCTCATAGGCTCAAAGGGGGATTTGTTAAAGGGTAAGGTAATAGTTTATTAAAGGGAAATTATAGCCCAAGTTTTTTAACGATAATAATGATAAAATTAACAGAAGGCATGTTGCCTTTAGCGTTTCCATTCTAGCAGTGTAATAGATGAGGTGTAATATTGCAAACTGTGTGCTAAATAAGTAATAATGGAAGCTAGCTGTACACACAGCCCCCTTCCTCTGAATGAAGTGGTCTTGTCTCAGACTTTTGGCTTCAAAGCATCCAAAGGAACTGGATGTTCTGCTCGATACTCAAGGCACCAACACAGGCACTTCCTGGACAAAGACTCTATCATGAATAATGCTTGTTTTTAAGTTTAAGTAAGCAAAACTGTTGTGCCACATACTGTTGGGGAGTATTAACTGGCCCACTTTGACCCTGCTAATTTGCAGCCTCCATATAATTCTATACAGAAAAGGATTCAAAGTAGTTTTTTCTTCGTAAAATACTACACTGATTTATTTTTAAATTCACGTTTGAAGGCATAGTGGTGTGAATAGAGTGTAATATACCCCAGTGGAATTTTAGCGAAACAAAATTGTGCATAATAGGGTCTCGATGGTAACCAGACCAATAGAGTGAAGAGGATACAGAAAGGAAGTGCTTTTTATAAAGAATTGCCCATCTTTAGCAACACTGTATAAGGAAAGTAATTTAATTTACGCAAGGCTCCGTTATTACTTGGAGTCTGGATTCAGTCATATGAGAGAGTCTGCTGCCATATGCCTACTAACTTACTAATGGCTGTACTATTACCTCCATATAGGCCCAGTCACTTATGACCAATAGAGGAAGAGAGTTTACACTTCAGCCTTTGAGACTGCCTGTGTTTGGGGGACGGGGTGTTCCGAGATCTGCATAGGAGTATGCCAGGATTATTTCTTAGTTGACAGCATGCCTCTCCGAGCTGGACAGACAGGACCTGACTATCATTGAGCTTAAGTGGGGCCTGTATTTAGTTACGTCTCCTGGGACGTTCATACCAGATACACAATGTCCCTGGAGTGTGAGGTGGAGGGGCATGGCAGGATTCACATGACCTGCTGTGTCCCTTAATACATTCAATTACCACACATAGTCATGGACATTATATATATATATATATATATATATATATATATATATGTGTGTGTGTGTGTGTGTGTGTATGTATGTGTATATATATATACACACAGACATATATATATGTGTGTATATATATATATATTTGTTTATGTGTGTATGTGTATATATATATATATATATATAATATATATATAAAAGTCTGCTGCTTACTCTCACCGGATAGCCTCACATTGTGGAGAGAACATTTGCTGTGAAGAAGCCAGAGATCAGTATTCCTTATAGTGCCACATTTCTTCTGCTGCTGTCAACGGCAGGCTGAGAAATAATCAGGTGAAACCAGTAGAGACTTGCATGTTCTATGGCACCTATACAGAATCCCCATTTGCTACAACTGGCCTGAGTGTTGGGCCGAGAATGACAGGATCACCCTTCCAGACTCTGAGAGAAGGCCATGTTTATCTGAGATGTCTGCTATCCACCTTGTGTGGCTTTATTGTATTAGTCCCTTTGGTGCACAGCCTAGCATTATTTAAGTGTCAAATTAGAACTCAGTGCTTCAGTTTTATAGTCAAAGTGCTCAAATGAAAGTTATAACCTAGAGTTTATAAAGGGGACACATTTTAAAACAGGCATTCGTTTGTCTATGACATGCCCAGAGAGCTGGTGGCCAAACACCAAGAAAACCATTATTTTTAGTCCTATTATAGGAAGAGTAGGAAACCAGTGTGATAGGACGTGGTGGTGAACTTATGCTGTTTTTATAACCCTGGCTTGAGCAGAGGAGGAAGGAGTATATTTTGTCTCCACCCTACGTACACATCCAGGGAATTCACACCTACTGTAAACCTCAGGATGATGAAGATATTTTATTACTTCAGTGCAGTAAGGCTGGAAAGGCATACAGTTATTAACAGATCAGATACTTGGGGTGAGGAAAGTTATGAAGCATGGATGAACTTGACATGTAAATGAGAGTTTTGGAAGTTCTTTGCTTTGGGTTGGGGCGCTGTTTCAAATTCCATGGCCAGCAGAGAAACGTGAGTCTCTTAACCCAGAAAACTGCTCCAAAATGGCAGAACCTGCACTCTGACCCCCAGACTTCACTGGCATCTGTATATGTGTGTCTCAGAAGTGCAATCAGTGATGTTTAATAACCGAAGAATTCCTATTTAGATGTGCAAATGAAAAGTGTCTGTTAAAAATGGCACACCTTTTGGTTTTGCCTTTTAACCTGACAGGCCTTTGCGCATATACCAAGTGAGACCTTACTTCCACACTGCACCAGCCTCCAAGCTCCTTTGCGGCTTGAATCCAGAGTAGGGAGCTAGGAATCAAGACCGAAGCAAACGACACCAGAGCGGATTTTCGCGACAGCCCCACATCCCGTTACCCAGCATGCTTCAGAGGCTCAGCGCCCTGTTCTTCGGCGAGGTGGAGGATGTGTCCACCGAGATCAGCGGAGCAAAGCCCTGCGTGACGGATGCAGATGAGGAAGGCTGGCTTCTGGTCAACCTGCCAGGTGAGTGATGGCGTTGTAGTCCGCCGCTATGGCCTGGATGTGGTCACACACCGCAGATTCCCTCACCTCGACGGATTTGCCTGTCGCCTGTTGCTAGACTGACGACTTCACAGCATCAGGGCACCTTTGAGACCAAGGCCTAGGGGAGACCGGCCAGCTGTTTTTCTCGTGGATTGTCATTATTTCAAGCCTAAATGAAATGAATAAAAAATACAAGAAGCTTTAAAAGGTTGTCATGAGCCAAAGTTTGCCCGTTCTTAATCAATCTCCAGGCTGTAAGGATGAAGGAAGAAATGTTTTAAAGACTTTAGCTTGAAACATTCTAATTACAAAAACAAACTAATCCTTCCTCTGTTCATGTTCTGTGTCTGGGTTTTTTTTTTTTTACTCCTCTTTCCATTTTCCTTCTCCTTTCTATTTCAATACCCTCATGCTGTGCTAATGGGGTGTGTGTGTTCTCATTATACCCCCCCCCCCCCCCCCCCCCTCCGCCGGTCCGCCCCCCCCCCCCCCCTCCCCCCCCCCCCCCCCCCCCCGGCCCGGGCCCCCGCCGCGCCGCGTGGGCCGCCCGGGAC
>JAODKM010000037.1:19659370-19672261 GCA_026780845.1 Petrocephalus sullivani
ATCCCGGTTATATATAATGTATATAATTGGCCAATTTGACATGACTGTAATCCCGGTTATATATAATGTATATAATTTGCCAATTTGACATGACTGTAATCCCGGTTATATATAATGTATATAATTTGCCAATTTGACATGACTGTAATCCTGGTTGTATATAATTGGCCAACTTGACATGACTGTAATCCCGGTTCTGGTGAGCTGGCTGTGCTTTATGTTCCCACTGGACTCCTTAATTGCAAAACCTTCCAAATCAGCCGTGCTTATTAATGAAGTTTTCAGCTGGAACAAAATCCAGGGCAGAAGTGTAGCCGCCACAGCCGGGATAAGGAAGCCAGCCGTTATCTGTCACGGAGACGGGTCAGCAATGGCATCTCGTTATGAAGTCATACATCTTGGTTTTGGGTTTTGTGTCTTTTTTTTTTCTAGCAAATCCCAGGCTGCCGTGTTCCGCCAAATGATCAATGACTCCCACGCATCCCCAGCGGAACACTATTCCTCCTATTACTCCCTGGAGAGTGGGGGTGTGGCCAGCCAGGTGATGGTTATGGGACCGGATGACTTCATCGTATCTGTTATGAGGTAATGCATCTTCACACTCCGTCCGTCTCCCCCCCCGTGCCTTTTCTTCTCAGTCTGATCATCTATCAGACCCCCTCCTCTTTCAGTGCTGCAGAATGACACGTTTGTTCCCCTTATTCCCAGCTCCCTGAACCAGCCATTCGGCAGCGGGATCGTCACCCACTCCGGGATTCTCATGAACAGTCAGATCCTGGACTTCTCTTGGCCGAACAAGACCAAGGGTCCCTCCCAGGCCAACCCGGTACTGATGCCCATTCGTCCGCAACTAATTTACTTGTGCCATATCCTGTAATGGCTGTGACTTCCTTGTGTTTTTAGTAGTGGCTTATTTCTGTAGTCTTTAAATTGAGTCACCCCCTCTCTGATGAGTTTTTTTTTTTGGGGGGGAGGGGGGTTGGCAGTATTCATAATTTTGTTCCCTAGGACAATAGAAGTTGGCTGCCAGCCTCAAGTAATTTAGCAGTTGGCACAATGTACTAATTAGTGAAAGGCGTGCACTTGTAACCTCTATCAAAGTCTTTAAAAGGGACCTATTGTTATTATTGTTGTTGTTGTTGTTATTATTATTATTATTATTACTATTATTATTATAGTCTGCAAAGACCCAAAGTAAAATAGGATGAGCTTTATTAATCCCACAAAGAAGGTAATTTGCCACAGAAACCACTCTTCTCTAATCTGCCTGAAATGCCTTGTTGGAATACCAGCCTTTACTTCCGTGATATGGTGAGGTCATCTGGCACAATTCTTATTGGTTACCTACTTGCAACAATCTGACTGCAGACTGCTAGACAGGGGGGTAGACTTATAGGGTAAGCTGACCAATCAGAGCACACTGGGTTCATTGGGGGTGGGGCTTAAAGCTCTAACCGAGCATTTCAGTTAGGGTGAATAGAGATGTAGAGTATGAAAAAATTCAGTTTTTGGAGAACTGAAGCATGTAAATCTATTTTAGCAGACATTAAAAATAAAATTATGAACAGTGGAAAAAGAGGATAATGGGTCCCATCTGGCACAGCAGTGACTTTGTGTTAACATGCCACTGACTACTGGGCTTGCTCACATGTTCCTACCCAGAGAAACTCCATCCAGCCTGGGAAACGACCCCTGTCCTTCCTCTTGCCGACTGCGGTGAGGCCATCCCTGGGGCTCTGCGGCACCTATGTTGCTGTGGGCTCCTCCAATGGGGACTGTGCTCTCAGTGGCATCACCCAGGTGTGTCTTCATTTGTTAGCTTGTTTTTGCCTGTTGTTTGTTTCATTACTACCTGAACCATGAGTTATGGTGTTTTTGTGCTTAGCGGGTTATTTTATCATTGTAATAACTGAATAAGTGGTTGTGCATGGTTGCATGGATTTTGTACTGGTAATCCTCATAGGTTATGCAAGCACTGCCCTGGGCTCCCGCTGGGTCACCTTTATTGACTGTGACCATCTTTTCTTACAGGTTCTATTGAACATCTTGTCATTTCGCAAAAACCTGAGTGACAGTCTGTCTTATGGAAGGTTACATCCTCAGCTGGAGTCGAACACTTTGCTAGTGGACTGTAAGTACTGTTTGGTCACCTGGGCCAACATGTAGTATGTCTCCTATATCATTACACTCAAGAATACAGATGGTCCTTGACTTGCGTTCTGATGAACCCATTGGAGATTGAAACTGTCGTAAGTGAAAGTTTGATTTGACCTGTGACACACTTGGGCATTTAATAGACATAATGGGCCTGTGAAAATTTGGTTAAACATGGGGGGGGGGGGGGAACAGCATAGGATACATCGTTACACACTGTACGAGATGTTTACACGTGGATCGCTACAGAGACTGAAAGAGGCTGTGAGGCTGAATACTGCCAGTGGCTGCTACCAGTTGAAAGTATTGTATCATTGGGCGGGAGCAGGTCAAAAGTTTGATGACACTTGAATATGCTTCACTATTGCAACATTGTAAAGCGAGGAGCACCTGTGCTGTTAATGTATTTACAAATAGCCACTTATGGAATGGCTGTGAAATTCAGACATCCTGCTCTCGCGCACTGACCCGCCTTGTCATTCTCGTTCCCGTGTGTCCGTCCCTGTCGGACCTTCAGCGGAGTTCACGCCGGAGGATGTGGACTACCTCCAGCTGAAGGGAGAAGGGGTGCAGCAGGTAGCTGTCCTGTCGCTGGTGGAGGGCACAAGACGGACCAACGACCTGATCATCGGGGTGAAGGACCCGCGCGGGACAGACGCATCCGCTATAACCATGTCCATGCCCTAGTGGCCACGATTTCGGCGACCGGGGAACAGGGTTGGGGGTTCCGGTAGGTCACCATGATTCGTGTGTGAAGTGAGTACTTCCCATAACAGCCCATGGCCAAAAACTGCTTATCTTCTCTGGATCCTGGCGTTCTCCCTGTAAATATACAAAGAAGACGTTGATGTGGCTCCTGCTAGGTCAGATGGAGACTAATCCCAGCACGTACCAAACGTACAGCAAGCATTCTGGGTACCTTTCACAGCGAGCATTCCCAAAGTTCATCAATCCTCCGGTCTAGGATGGAACAAGCATGCATGCGAGACAAGTTATTCTTGCCAGTTCCCAAGAGTCTCGAAGTTGGGGAAGCCTGCGGCATCATTGTGGCATTTTACCAGCATGGAATCCTTTGTCCCGGGCGATGATCTTTCGACTAAGACTGTTTATGCTTCGCTAGTTCTAGGCTGTCAGTGTGGTTCTTACAGGTACATGTCATTCAATTACCATGTCTAGTACCCTAAAGAGAGGTCAATGTGCATGTTGGTTTTTGTTTGAAATCACCCTCCTGGCCTAGTCAATACCCAGTCTCGGCACCTCCATCTTCCTCTGAGATTGCCGAGATGAAGTGCAGCCAGTGCTGATCGGACATGTTGTTGTTATTTACAGAAGTAATCAAATATCGAATTGACAGAGCGGCTGGAACACGAGCCCCCCCGCGTGTGACCTTATGAATTCGTGACCGGCTCTCTGTGCAAAGCAGAGCTGACGCTATCTCCGCAAAGCCGCTTTCGTAAACCGTTGTGAAACCTGTGTCTTCGCCAGACTAACTGGAACCTTACAAAGACAGTGCTGCCAGAGAAAGCTGATGACGTGACCGCAAACGAGGTTCCAAAGAGATCAATAATCACATAAATATTGCTGTTAATATTGCTAAATCTTGTTTTGTTCAGAAACTGAATAAGGGAAATGCAGCTTGTGTTCCCTTGTCTTGTTCGACATGCTTTTGTTACAGAATTATAAAATAAATCTCTAAAACAGAAAGATGTTTATGCATTTTATGAATGTCATTCAAGCGTAAGGCTGTGGAATGTGTTGCCTTGTTTTAACGAATTTACGGTATTGATTGTGTTAAATATCCACTCACATTGTATTTATGCTATTTTGAGCAGAGGCTAGAAAATGCAGAAGTACAGAGTGGACGTTAATGAACTGTACTGTTCCCTCAGATTATAGGTAAGGTGCTGCTCTTGTGCTGCTGTGAACACTATTCCTGGAAATAAGTTTGTGTGCTAAGAAAAATAACCACAGATAACAACTAACCATCTGAGTGTCTGAGTATTTTTCTGAACAATACTCAAGATTGCAATCCTTCTTACAGTTTTGCTGTTATATTAATGATTCCTTTATTTAAAGAAAATGGAATCTGCTAAACCATCAGTGAGCTTGTTTTGGGTGATTTATCTCCTTGTGTAAATATCCAAGTCCCACAATTCCCCTTATCTGGATTTATAAGGTTACTGTTAAAATTCTGCACCCAATGTTTTTTTTCTTTCTAAATTGAGAAGGAATATATTTGAAAATAATTTGATGTAAAATTGTTTAAGAACTGCTTTAATGAAAAGTCCAGTGGTAATTTTCATCTGTTTACCTGTTATGATTTCCACTAACTTACTAGCATTCTGCTCAAAATTCCTCTGCAAATGTTCAGTGACCATTTACTTTTTATTTAAGCTTTTTTAGCAAGGGCAACTTTGATGAGTTTGTATGCAAAATCAAATTTCTTTTTCGGTTTGTACCCATGATTTGAAACTGGATCAAGTACAGATGTTTGATTTGCTTTAATATATCAGTTTTTGTAAACGTTTCTGTTCTGTATGAGATGATACTGTATGCTAGAGTGGAAAAGATTCATATATGGTCATTGCATTTACCCTTGGCTGTAAAAGGTTAATATTGTCAGTTTTAAATGGGGTCTACTTATTCTCTAAGAAAAGCTGAAGGTAAATATACTTTGATGTCTGTTTATATAAAAAGTGTTACCTCATGCTCGCAATCTGTTTTTTTTTTCTAGAAATATGTTGCTCTTCTAATAAAGTTAATTTTCAGTCGACAAACGGGATGTATTTGATTAAAAAAATTAGTGTAACTGCAGTAGGCATTGTCGATTATTGTATTTTTGCAGCTTTTAATTGAACATTTTAAAGTCGTAGAATTCTTTAAAATATCTAGATGTTCGAGTTGATTCTGCGCTACTAATAGATGTGGCTTGCCATAGTGGGTTCGCTATTTCTGTTACTTAAAATATTAGCTGTAGTCCGCGATTAAACTGTAACTCAACTATTGGTCCAGCCCTCAGCGAGACACGTGTACTGTTACTGGATTGAAGGTTAATTTCCGCCAATCCGGTTGCCCGTTGCTGCAACCATAGTTATCTTGCGGTGTTGTGGCCGTACGCAAACGGCGCAGCACTTGGCGTACCAAGGAAGTTAACGTGGAGACTGTTTCGAGAATATGGAGTAAAAGCGGAGGGGGTACGGGAGGGGGGACTTGAGATTGGTCTTATTTACTCCTCCCACGTCGTGCGTGTGCTCCTGGTTACCTGGTCACGGTTTTACTAATGAATAGGAGGGATAATTTCCAAATGGACTGAACTGGTAAGGGATCATTTATTTATTCATATACTTTATTATGAACATGGGAATATATCGCCTGCATTACTTATACAATCGGGAAACGCAAATAGTTCAAACACTTTTACGTGCAAGCAGACGGGAGCCGGTGCTGCTGGATCATTAGCTCAGTCCCGGAGGCTGGGTCCTTGGTGGCGGGGTGGAGCACTGGGCAACCCGGGGCCTTATGCCCGGGCGGGGGGTGCGCCACGGACGGCTGGATGGGCGCCGGGAGTGCGGCAGGGGGGCTTCACCTAAACATCCTCCGCTCCAGCAGGGGGGAAATAAATGCAAAATAAAACTAGGTAACTACTTCCTGCAGTTTAGTTTCAGGGTAATCGGCGGAGACCCGATGCCGAATGAATCCACTACAGATGCACCCCGGTGCCGACCCCCTGCATGCGGACATCGCACCTGAAATCCACCTGTTGGCATACGGCTCGCTAATTCGCGCTGTAACTTTGTTAGTAAATAATGCACTTTTAAAATGAATGTTATCCGTCTTTCATTGTATGTTTTAGCTTTATTTATAGTAATTATACAGCCCGTACCATTTAATTGGAGCTCCGGCTGTAACAAACCACTGGGCACCGTCACATAATGGAGTATTTAGCTCTCTTTAAAAAACGGTTAATCAATGCAATAATACATTCAGGGGAGACGGTTATGAACTTATTCTTTTATATATTCAACACGCGAATTAAAACGAATGGTTACAGATTAAGCTAGTTACAGAACGGTCACTAAGTAATGTTTAAGATATGATTTATGAGTTTTATTAACAGACATCACAAGTGAATAAAGTTTTTATATCCAGCCCTACGTTTTTTTTTTTTTTAAACCACATAATATCAAGGTGGTGGTCATGGTGTTAATTCGAATTTGTAAATGTGTCACCAAATTCCCTAGTCTCCACATGACTTCTGTGTCATATGCATGTGTCACGTGACCCGCAGATGCGCGGCTTCAGGCCTGTCGGGCAGCCAGTGTGGGACAGTGCCACACAGCTCTCCACCAGGACTGATGGCACACAGGCGAGCGCCAGCGACACCTGGTGGCCGTGCAAAGGCTGTCGCTATGGGCCCTGACTCTGGGCAGGACTCTGGTGTGGAAGAAGATGAAGATGGTAACCATGGAAGCAGCTTCTCTCGTATGCGGCAGGAGATGCAATCCACAGTCTTCATTGCCTTCCGGGGAAGTATGGATGACAAGGACTTCCGGGAAAAACTTGATGGCATTTTGAGTGGTGTTCCTGGCTTACTGCAACTAGGTGAGTCTGTGAAGTAACCCTTTTAGAAAATGACAAAATTATGCTCCTCCGATTTTTTATTTTACTTGTTTTTTTTTTTATTTGCTTTTTCCAACTTGGAAGGGGTGTAGACTTAACACACTCCTCCGCTAATCATGCACACCTCACCGAATAATGAGCTTGGGTGAGAGTGCTGTCCCCCATGGACACCCTGTTCCACAGCGAACAGCCCTACTCGAGCTCGGGGGGGAGGGAGAGGGAAGGCTATGTACCCATTCAATCACCCCACGAAACGCAAGCCAGTTTGGGGTCTCTGGGCCTGATAATGCAGCACAGCAGAGGCCTAGTTCTTGGACGCAGCTTTAATTACTGCAGCACAGGGGGTCTGGCCAAATGTATGCTGCATATTTTAGTAACGAGAAGACACACAGTAATTAAAGCCCAGTAGTAAGATAGGCACAGGCCTAATAATAAATGAACAGCAATAGCCCAGCCAATTCCCTTGGGTTTGGTTACTCAGTTATCTTAAACAAGGACCGGGTCACAGAGAAACTGGCCCTAACTGAACGCTGATTGGCCACGGAGTACTCCATCCTCTGTCACTCACCAATTCAAAACATATCATTGGCTAATGATTAGGTTGGCCTCCTTGTATAAATTATGGTCCCTCTTGTGCTCTTCACCTTAAAAAGAAATCCTTGAATTACCCCTGGCTCTCCCCCTCATTGGTTGCCCTTGCCGTCAGATGTGGAGAGACTGCGCCCCCTGTGTGTGGAGCCATGGAACAGCGTCCGTGTGACCTTCAGCGTCCCCCGAGATGCTGCCATGCGTCTGCGCATGCTGGCCCAGAGCAGCCAGCAGCAGCTGCGAGATCTGGGCATCCTGTCCGTGCAGATCGAGGGTAGGAGAGCTGTAACGGAACGGCTTCATTTGCAGACAGGTCCACTGTTTGTTTGACAAGATGGCTAGCTAATGTGTGTGAGTTCAGCTAGTACTTGGAAATTGCAGTGGATTATTTACTTGATAACGTACAACAGAGATAGTAGTAGGGCTGAACGATGAATCGATTTCAAATCAGAATCGCAATTTGAAACAATGCAATTAGCATATCGCAAAGGCTGCAATTTAGGATATGCATTATATAGCATGTTTGACCCAGGGTTTAGAACTGTTGTCAGAATAGTTTTACAAATTCATTCCATCCTCCTTGTGTGGGAGTCAGTCTCACCAATCAGAAGTGCCAATCCTCGTGTGCCAATCATGCTTACCAATCAGAAGTGGCCCAAAGTGACTGTATATATGCCCACAAACAACAGACACATGAAACCCAAATGTTACATTCGCAGTGCAAAAAATATCGGTTCCACTGCTGAGCCGTAAGTGTATTACCTACTTATTTAATTGTTCACAGAAAGGTCCTATTATTAGGGGTCCAAGCAGCGTTAGCTGCAAGATCCCTAATGTTTTTTTTTACTGGAATTGTTTTATTTTCATTACTTTATTTAACTTTATTTTGTGATAGTAGCTTTATGCGTCGTTGTTCTCTGCTAATTTGACCCTTGTGTACATGGGACTTTCGGGAAACACTAAGGTTAAGGTTACGTTTGCAAACATGGTGCTTAAAATGTGCACGTAAAAATATAATCACTTTACCATGTTCAGGTTGCTAGAGAATTGCTCTATGGTTTATTAGGTGTATGTTCTATATCATTTTTGTTAGAATAAACACATTTTGGATACAGTTCATACATTTACATTCTTGTCTTTGGATTAATGTATAGCGCAGTTCAGATTTCAATGTACGATTGTGCTCAAGTACAGTTTTTATACACATATAGTGAATACTGAACTGAGTAAAAAAAAAAAAAAAATGTCAAATCACAATATCTGTCAGATAAATCGCAATTAGATTTTATCTTAAAATCGTTCAGCCCTAGATAGTAGTTAATTTTAATGTTTATTTTTGTATTGGTAACTGTTGAAATTTTCACCTTCCAAAAGCTGAGTAACCCCACAAAGTATTTTAATTAAAAAATTCCCAACAATTATAATCCTTTATATTGCTTCAGTACATTTACAGTAACCCAGTACATTTGTTTGATCATTACCCGATGAATAGTTGCATGTCCAAAGAGAACTTTGCCACATGGATGGAGCTTGGACTCTGTTTTCCCCAAAAAAATCTCCCCCCCCCCAAAAAAGATCATTTTTTGTTATCCTCCTCCTTGGCAAATGGTTGTTATAGTTGTTTGTTTGTCTGTGCAATGCTCACAAGGTATTGGATGAAACTGCACCAACTGTAGTCCATGTTAGAAAAATGGAAACTAAATGGCATACACTGATTGGCTTAGATTCCCTGTGACTCTGTGTATGAATTGTTGACATTTTGGTGGAGTTACCCTTTAATGTGTATTTGATTCCATTCAGGGGAGGGTGCCATAAATGTTGCCTTTGCGCAAAACAGAGGTCAGGGGGTCAGTGTCAATGGAGCCATCGGAGCGGCCGCCCCCGTGAGGATGGATGGAAGGTTACTGATGCAGATGGGTCCAGGTGGGGAGCGAGCACGTCCTGCCAGCTAAATGTCTACAGCTACCTTAGACATTAGTTCTGCTATCAGGGAAAATGATAATGGCCACTAATGACAATAAGAAGTGAATTCTATAAGACTTCTTCCTGAATCTCTCAAAGACAGTGATTTGAATCTTTTTGTTTTTAAAGATTATATTTTTACTGATTTTTCTTCCCCCCCATTTGAGGTGTGGGGGTGACCATCCCCTCTGGGCCAGTGGTGTCGCAAGGCCCGGGAATGGCCCCCCAGGGGATAGTGGCAGGGGCCACTGGCCAGTTACTTGTGAGGGCTCCCCACCTTCCCTCCCCAGCAGGTGAGATGTTGCTGGTCCCACAGCTTTATAAAACATCCTGATGATGATAATGGCCTGGCTAAGAGGACAGGGCTTTCTTTGACAGCTAGTGAACCCTGCTGGGCATTTTGCTTCACCTCTGTGTTTTGACCGTAGATTCGACGAACCCCATGCCGTCCAGTCTCTCTGTGCAACAGCAGCACCAGCAGCAAACTCACCACGCTCAACCAGCTCGCTGCTTGACCCCCATGCCCCCCGTGCCTACCCACATGCAGTCCAACCAGCAGCTAAACCCAGCGACCTTGCACTTCCAACAGCAGCGATCCCAGCTTGCTCAGCCAGGGGGCACTCATGCTCCGTTCCATGCCTCAAACCAAATGCCCGTTCCTGCTGGTTGGAGCCGGCTCCCGTCTGGTGTCCTGCAGCCTCCGCCTGCCCAGGGGTTCATGGGTGGGACCTGGAGGAATGGGTTTCAGCAAGTTCAGGTGGCACAGTACCCCACAGTTCAAATACCAAGCCACCCTCCACCTCCATACCCCTCAGGGAGCCAGCAAGCTGGTCAGGTCTTCAATGCCATGGGGCAGCAACAGCAGCCGGGGAATCCCCAATGCATGGCCCCGCAGCCAAACGGTCTCCAAGGGCCAGTTGGACCACAAGTCCCTACCTCACCAGTACCCTACGCAACTCACCAGGGTCACCTTGACTCAAAGTCTCCCGCTTCTTCCCCAATGGCGGGACAGAACCTGGCCCACATGGGCCCTCGGCTTCCACAGGCCATCAGCTCTCCAGGAAGGGCGATGCTGAGCCAGCAGTGTGGTGCACTTCCTCCAGACTTCATGGTCACCTCCCAGCAGAACCAGGTGGCCCAGGTCCCGCATGCTGGATTGGGAGGTATGTGTCACCCCCATTCAGTCATTATCATTTATTGGGACATTTTCAGGCCATTTCACGTCGCCTTTTCTCCACTATAGGCATGCCCAAACATCTACCCCTGGGTTATCTCACTGCACAAGGCAGTCAGAGGCAAGTTCAAAGTCAGGCCACGCCCAGCGCTGCCGGAAGCCAAGGACTGAGTACAAACCCTCAGCCGCTGACCAGCCAGAACTTGCCACATGCAGGTACTGACATCTGTATAATGGATCTGTAGGAGGTATAACCACAAGTTATTAGGCAGTCAGTCATTGATCTTTGATCAAGAGATGTGAGAGCGTGAGTCTGCATCCAGGAAGGATGGTGCTATTGCTCATCAGCTCTTGGCACTTCTGATCCTTTGGCTGCAAGCTGTTGGTCTACAAATCCATCCAACAACAGGGCAGCTCTCAACATAGAAAGTGAAAAATCTACAAGGCCGTAATTGTGCTGGAAGATTGTGCACAAGGAGAGTAAAACCTAAAAGACTTGTTATTAAAATGATAATCATATAGCTGTAGATGAATGTGATGTAAGCAAATAGGAGGCATTAATTGGTTCGTAATTTAATTGGTGTGGTGTGCCGGCTCTGTGGGCTGGGGGTTCAAATCCCATTTTTAGTTTGCTTGTTCTTCCCATGTCTGCACGACATTGCTCTTGGAACTCTGGCTTTTTCCTGCAGCCTGAAGACACATAGGGGGTGTCTCTGAATTCCCCATAGTGTTCGTTTGTGAGTATGGTGGACTGGTGTCCTGGCGTCCCTTCCAGGCTCACCAAGACTGGTCAAGTGGTTAAAAGATGGATGAATAGATATTTATTTGATTTGTTCACATGACTACTAGAGTAACAATTTTGCGGGCTTATATAGATCGGTATTTTTTTCCCAGTTTCATTTCATATTTTTCATTAAAAATATTTAATCAGTTATTATGGTTCCACTATGATATAGGATGTCTTAAACTGTGTGCATTATAGGGAGATTATTTGCTGACCTTTAATGACATCATTTTAATGAATTTCAGGAGCTCTCACTCCTCCATCTACCCTGAGTCATATGCAGGGGTCACATGATCAGAATTACATCATACAAAGCAACCAGAGTGCCATGGCAAGCCAACCCCTGACATCACAGGGCAACCACACCAAGGCGATGGGCATGCAAAACCAGCCTATTCCCTCCTTTCCTGACCAGATGGCCCAAGGCCAAGTCGGGGGAGAAATGGCTGTCTCCGGGCCTCAACATTTAAACCCAGGATCAATGGGCAACCAGAACCCCAATAGCCTCAGTGTGGGCCCACAACAGGGGATGACTCCTCCCATAGTACCGGGACAAGAGCAACTTATGGGCAACCAGAGGAGCCAGTCAATGATGCAGCAGCCAAATGCTGTGATGGCACAGATGGTGGTCAGTCAGATGCAAGGAAACAAGCAGGGCTTTGGGTCTAATGGTCAGATGATGAGGTCCCCAAGCATGCAAGGCAACCTGGTCCAATTTCATGCTCAGATGGGTCAGCAACAACAGCACTTGGCTCCACAGCAGATGCAACAACAGCAGCAACATATGGAAGAACATCAATGCCAGCAACAGCAGATGATGACGCAGCAGCTTCAGTCCGAACAGCAACAGGTTCAACAGCAGATGCAGCAGACACAGCATCTAATTCGGCAGCTGCAGCAACTCCAACAGAGTCCAATGAATGGCACTGGAAGCCAAACGGCAGCATTGCATCCACCGCTTACACAATTTCAACAGCGGCAGCAGCTGCAGCGGAACCAGCAACAGTTTCCGCAGCAGGATGTTCAGCAGCACGCACAGTCACTTGGGGATAACACTGTCGGCTCAGAGGGGGTGCCTTTGTCTGACCTACAGGCGCAACAGCTACAGACGGCACCTGCCCAATCAATGCCAGTGGGCAATAGTCAGTTTTCTGGTCATGGGATGCCCTTCAACCCCCATTTCCCAGGACAGATGAGCATGGCAGGCCAGTGCATGCAAACCGGCGGGTTCGCAGTCAACAACGATGTCACGCTGACGAGCCCCCTGCTGGTCAACCTGCTTCAGAGCGACGTCTCAGCCAATCACTTTGGCCCTGGTGGAAAGCAAGGGGTCGCGAACCGATCGAAAGCGAAAAAGAAGAAGCCGCCAAGCAAGAAGAAAGCAAAAGGTGATGCAGTATCACTAGCACAAGCAGACGGTGCCCTTTGGTAAGTGTGGCCTGCAGTGGAACTGGGGAGAGAGTCATTATTACTTTGTGATTGGAATGACGTAATTAAGAGTGTTGTTTTCTCTGCAGTGTTTTGGAATCGCAGGACGTGCAACTTATACATGGGGATCAGGGACCTGGAATGGATCCCATTGGGTCAAATCTGTCAGACCTCCCCAACA
>JAODKM010000037.1:19672361-19685649 GCA_026780845.1 Petrocephalus sullivani
AGAGAGTCATTATTACTTTGTGATTGGAATGACGTAATTAAGAGTGTTGTTTTCTCTGCAGTGTTTTGGAATCGCAGAACTCTATGGACGTGCAACTTATACATGGGGATCAGGGACCTGGAATGGATCCCATTGGGTCAAATCTGTCAGACCTCCCCAACATACCCACAAGTAAGTGGTGTATTGTTATCTACTGTAGAGTTTTTGCCCATTATGATAGCAATTGCATATGTTAATGTTCTTTGATAGTGGTATGGGTATGTGATATTTCTTAGTTTTATTTTTGATTACTTTTGATTATTTCTTAGGGTTTTCAGGTCAGCTGGGAGATCAAAGGGCCTTACATCAAATACCCGTTCAGTTCGCGCAACAGCAAAAATTGCAGAGTCTGCAAGTGCCCCCGGGTCAAGTTGGACAAATGTCCCAAGGCCAACAACTAGGTCAGACCCAGGTTAATCCATACCAGTTACAGCCTCAACAAAAGATCCAGCAGCAGCAGCAGCAGCAGCAACATCACCAGCCAAATCACCATCAGCAGCAGATGATAATACTCATGAGGCAGCAAGAACAAGCTAAAAATAGAATGCCTCTCTCCCAGGGAGTCCTGTATGCAGCAGATGGCCAGAGGATGCCTGTTTCTCAGCAGGGAAACATGCCAGTAATGATTAACCTACAAGGCAATGGCAGTGTCCCACCATCCCCTGACAAACCTAGGGGACCTCCCTTCATGATGAACCCACACGTAACTGCGAGAAGGATGCCTGTCCCTGATGCGGTACAGGGAGGTCCAACACCGAATTCAGAAGAAGTATGCGGAATACATGTTCTGCAGAATAACGCTCCCAGTGAAACTGGAAGTGGTGTGCCACATATGGTCCCCAATCACGGTCGAAATCCTCAGCCGACAAAGTCGGGGACTTCGCCAAAGCCACAACGTCAAGGAGCGAGTCCCCTGAAACTGCGACAGCAACAGCCGCAGCAGGCTGGCACAATGCCAGCTTCACATAGCCATCACTTCAGCAGCATTTCAACTAGCACACTGGCCTCGAGGCCCAAGACGCCTCACCGAGCTAGTCCCCGGACATATCACAATCCGCTTGCCGAAACCAGTCGGCCACCTAGCGCTGAGCCGTCTGAAATCAATCTCTCCCCAGAGAGATTAAATGCTTCAATCGCCGGACTCTTTCCACCAAAGATAAACATTCCTGTACCTCCTAGGCAGTCTAATCTTAATCGAGGACTTGACCAGCAGGGCCTAAACCCCACTACCCTAAAAGCCATTGGGCAAGCCCCTCCCAATATGAATTCACTAGTGAATGGCAACAGTAATAGTCAGCAGTTGATTCATGAGGCTAGCAATACAGTGATTCCAGGTGGGAAACCTGGAGGCCTGGTGATAAGAGCCTGCTCAAGCAACAGTAGACTTGCTAGCCCAGAGTCAACCCGCAAGACGGCATCTAGCCCTGGATGGCAGAAAAGCACTAAAATGTCCCTAACTTCCCCTCTGCTCCAGCAGCCCATGGTTAGTAATGCAAATGCAACGACTCACCCTTCTTCAGTCCTCAACAGTTTCACGCCCAAGTGGCCAGTTTCTCTCGATGTGCATGGAATCCAGGATCCATTCCATGATCGCCATGGCATCCCCATTGATGTGACATGTGAAGCACAAGAAATACATCCTGAGAAGCATCACATTTCTCAGCTTACAATTGACCCTCTAAGGGAGAATCTTTCAAGTCCACACTGTGGCAAGTGTGTCATTGGAGAGCCAGAAATCCAGGAGGTCCAAACAGCAGATGAAGCTAAGGCTTCATCTCCAAAGGGACCTAAACCCAATTCTCCAGTAACTCTGAGGGATGTCCCAGCCCGTCTAAATCAGCTGTTGGACAATTCAACTACAGACACGTCTGTAAAGCCTGACCTGGATCACACTTCAGAGGGAAATATGAGTCAAAATGAAAACTCTGTGCATGAAAAAAGCCAATTACATTCTGATGTCACCATTCTTACAAAAAATGAACCAGTATTGAAATCTAACCTCAGTTCAACCACAAGTCCCAAACTTAACCCATATGTCCATCAAAACTTTAGTTCCAGTTCAGCCATTACTTCCGGTTCAGGTGCAAAGTCAAACATCAATCCCATTTCCAATTCTCACCCTAGTGTCACCATTAACCAAAACCCTGTCCCTAACTTTACCCCTAACCCCTTGACAAGTGCTCCGGTCTTGCAGAGTGTTGCCTCAGGAACCACTGTTCCTTCCAACCCAATCACTACCTTTGTCTCAAATTCAGTAAGTTCTTCTGTGAACACCGCTTCCAATGGAACCCCGACCTTAGTCTCTGCTGTAGTTACTACCCCTAATAAAGGTCCTACAGCCCTGGAGGCAGGAGCCATGCTTACTACGACTGCACGTAACTCATGTTCCCCTCAGTTTCCAACAACTCCCGTCTTAATCAACCCAATTCTTCAGGATCCTGCTTCTTCCGTGCCCCCCAGTACAAATGTCACGTCCCTGAAAGTAACTGCAGTGGGGTCAGTTAAATTGTCAACAAATCTTCAGCTCTCACAAGTGCCTACATCAGCTCAGCTTCCTGTAAATGACATTCCCAACAACCAGTCCAGTCATGGACTTGTCGCACAGGTCAAGATGCCCTCAAATCAAGTTGCTGCTGTTGCCGACGTTTACCGTGCTCTTCAGCCCTGCCCTGGAACCTTAAAGCAAGGAAAAAATCCAGCCGAAGAAGTTGCAGTGAAGCATAGACCCCTTGGACAGCACTCTCTATGTCCCAATACAGTGAAAGCACCCTCTGTCTCCCAGCCCCTGTGCTCCGGCCCAGGAACTGCTGCTCGTTCTCAAGAAAACCCCATATCTACTACAGCTTCCATATCCAAAAGCAGCCAAAGCCAGCTGCTCATGACCAAATCAACTGAAGCTCTGTCCCTCACTGTACAGATAGTCGATGAACAATCAACTCAAGTTTTTGAGGTTGCAGGACAATCAGACCATACATCCAGAAGTATACTACCTCCCTGTTCCCATCCGGCTGGCCAGTCAGAGATTCTTGAGGGACACCAGTCCGCTTCTTCTCCAAAACGACCTCCCCCACCTATCCCAGAGCTCCCCTGTCCTCCTGCCTTTTCCCCAGCAGACACTGCTGACCCTGGACCACTTTTAGTCAGCTCTGGAGCCATATCAGCGCCACCCTCTTCAGATGGGGAGCAGAGCCCACCTTCGGTGGTTGAAACCAGCCAACCAGTTCCACAAAGCATCCAGGCTGTAGAACCATTAAACAGTGCTCAGCATACCGGTAAAATTTGTGTTATAGTTTAATATATACCGCGTGTTTGAGTTACAAAAATAATCAACAGAACAAGTAATTATTTTGCTAATATGCATAGTTTTGGGGTTGCTCAGTGCATAGAACCATAGTGTCACACCTCCAGGGTGAGGAGTTTACATCCTGCTCTGAAGGTGGAGTTTGCATGTTCTCCCCCTTTTGTGTGAACTGGTGTCTCTTTATTGCCCATGGTGTGTGAGTATATGTGGCTCAGAACGGTCATCCCATCCAGGGTGTACCTCTCCCTCATGCTTACCTGGGATAGGCTCCAGGCTCCCCCTGACCAGTATAAGCAGTTGGAAAATGCATGTATTATGTATTCTCAGTAAGGTTATGTTTTTATATATCTTTTTAAACTGAGTGTATGTCTGTATCAAGTCTCCGCTCAGGTTCCATGTGTGTGGGGTTTGCATGGTCTCCCTGTGTCATCATGGGGTTTCCTCCGGGTTCTTCGGTCCCCCTTCACCCCCCACAGTCCAAAAACATGCTGAAATTAATGGGAATTTCCAAATTGCTCGTAGGTGTACATGTGTGAGAGATTGATGTGTGAGTGTACCCTGTGATGGGTTGGTGCTTGTTGTGTATTTCTCCCTGTAGCCTCCAGGATAGGCTCTGGACCCCCCCCCCCCACCACCACCCTGCAAAGGGTAATCAGTTACAGAAAATGTATGGATGGATGGATGCTTGCTTTTAAATACTTATTTTGGGAAATTATGTCTCATAAGGCACTTTGTCACTGAAGTTCAGGAATCTAGTTCCTACTTCCGAGTTCCTGAGCCATTTCAGGAACTTTTGTACTTACCTGCCAATTTCCCACCACACAACAGGAACTGTGACCTTTATGCTAAATGCACATTGGAGATGCAAAACGATTGCAGGTTAAACTTCACGCGTAACTTCATATGAAGCTACACCACCACCCCAAAACAATGGAGGCTAAATTTGTGGTTTTGTTATTTATTGGCAGAGGTGGAAAGTAGGGCTGCACTACATCACATTGCGATTATATGGTGCATAATCACCATAATCACCAGGGCCTTAGATGACTGGTGTAAACATTTGTTCGGACGCCAGCTTTTGGGTACTATACAGACGTACTTATTACCTGCGGGATAAGTAGATTATCCCTCCTAATATTTTTGCTTTTCATATCAAACTGAAGAAGGTATATTGGGCAGGTTGAGATTACCAGGGTGATTAGTACAAAATAGATTTTTAAATTAAATAGTGCTGGGATAATGATGCCAGTTTATTAACCACATTTATTGCTCCCCCCCCAAAGGAGCTGACAATGGAGCAGCTTTGACTGAGAATGGGTAAGATGTCATCAGGGGGCATTTTGATATTAATTTCGCATTTCCTGTAGATGTAGCATGTTACCTGTGACTATTCACTATGCATATCATTTTGTATAAGAAAAAGAATGAATTCCATTTCCCATTCCAAGAAACATGCATATCTGTAAGAGTAACTAAGTAATGGAGTGGGTGGGAGCTTAGAGCATTTTCTCCCGGAAGTATTTTGGCATATTCCACAGAAGTATAGGAGATTTAATGCATCTTCAGTGTGGTTTTCAAATAGTGACCAGAAATATCTCTGAGTGGTTGTTGATGAACATGCTGTACATTTTTTATGGCTCAGAGCTTTATTGCTTACAGAAGAAGAGCATCTGTCAGCATGAGCTTTGGTGCTTAGAGGCACAGTACCTTAGGCTCGAGAGCTACAGTGATGTACCTCCTCAGTCGTGGATGGGTTGTGGAAATGGTCTCGGCATGCTAAGCGTGTTAATTGGGCGTTTTGCTTCACTGGGGACTGGAGATTGGTTAGCATCTAAGGGCCTAACATTTTAGTTACTGGAAGTCTTCTAGTCATTGGAGTTTAGAGTAAGCTGCTAAGCTGCTCTTTTTTATTTATTTTTTTAAAGGGATGCCGCAGGTGCACCAGAGACATCTAAGGGAGCCAGTCGACGCAGCTCATGGGCGGAAATGGAGCCTGATGAAGGGGCCCCTTCTGCACTGGAGGTGTCTGACGGAGGACATAGCAAAAGGGTGGGGAGGCTAGGCTCTGTGCCTGCCTCCATCATTTCTACCACCACTGGACCAGGTGTGACAGACAAAGCCTCATAATTCCTCTGCTAGATTGTATCTTACTTGGACAAAGAACGTAATTAGCCTGTTAGCTAAAGTTCTGGATAATGGCGTTTTAAGGATGAACTGATGAACGCCCTCTGCTATGAATTTAAAGAGTTGGACATCATTTAATCGGCACATAATCAAAGCAGCATGGCAGTCAACACACCTGCCAGCTGAAACATCTTAACGGCCAGAAAATTCAAAAGCATTATGTCAATGGATACTCTCTCTGCCTTTACAGAAAGGAACACTGGAGCAAGTCCTACCCAGGCCAAGCGGAGGAAATCAAAATGACTTATGGATAGTCAAAGCTACTTGATTTCTCCTTTTTTTATAATTTATAATCATTCAGATGTTTGTTTTACCACTACTACTGTGTCTATGGTCTGCTGGAAAGCAGGAGATTTTTGTTTGATTTTAATTGCCAGATTAATTTGTTGCCTAAAATCTCTATTGTATAATTTTGTTAAATGAGAAGGTAATTTTCAACTTTATCTGTGATAAAACAATACGAGATTTATTTAATGCCATAGAAATGAATAAAATTCAGAGCAGTAACATTTTTAATAGGCCTTAAACTTGTCACTTTTTGTTAATGTGAGATCTATTTAATTTTTCGTGGTTCCTGGACATTTTGTTTGTATGACCCAGGTGCAAATATGTAGTTCTGCTTTAAAAACTCTGAAAGTAATGTGATTTTAATACAGGCAGCTATAACACGTCCTTTGTAACTTCACTACCTTTACTACTACTGAAAGCTACAATCCAATGTACTAATGCACTGAACAATCTTTGTAACACTGGTCTAACCAGCTTAGAATAAGACCACTGTCTTAATGTGTGCTTTACCAAATGTGTGGCATTTTTTCCAAAATAAATTTAATGTAAAATCACAGACTAACCCTGATGCTGTGGGAATTCATTTTCTTTTGTCATATTCCTTATAACTGGTAATGCTGGTGATTTTAATCACCAAATGAGTCAAATACAGAGCAGTAAGAATGAATTGAAACAGGCCTCATTTTAATGTGACAGTGTTATATATGGTGTCAATGATGTTCCCAAATAATAGGTTCTTTCTTACCCTATTGTAATATAGCTGTGTACATGTAATAATGGATATACATACACTTGCATTACCAGCCAAGGTTTCAAAATGCACAAATTTAGAGTCAGTGTACAAATAACTCACAGTGCCAAGTAGTGGCTGAGCAGGGGCTCTCAAAGCAGTGGGTGGGACTATGCACTGTCATTCACCAACTGATTTATCCTATTGGTTATTTTACTTATGATGTAACATACCTCCATCTTTCAACCACTAATCCAATATAGGGTCACAGGGGGGCTGGAACCTGTCCCACATAGGAGAGGATCACCCTGGCTTTTGACTGAAGGAGGAAACCCTCAGAGACAGGGAGAAATAAGATTCAAACCCCCAACGCTAGAGGTGTGTTATCAGTGCCACTTAATGCACCTCCCAGACAAAGAATGAACTAAACAAATGCACCCGGATAATATGGCAGCATTTAAAAAGAAATAAATTGAATTGCCTATTTCATTCTTTTAAACTGTTTTATGGACTATATTTTTTATCAGTTAATTAATTGACAGGGTCGCCAACTTTGGTCAGCTGGTTGGAGTGAGTTTTTCAATTTGAGACAAGTCTGCATGCACACACATTTACATGTACTTAACGGTTTTATTACCTTGCAAATAATCTGTAGGATTGCAAACTATCCTAACACTTTTGATGTAGTTAATGTATTTAAATGTTAAGTTTATAATGTAATGATATAGGACTTCTTGCGTGAGAGTCTGAAAGCTCTGAAAGTCTGTCACGCCGGATGCATGACAGTTGACAATCCTGCGTTCATTTCGGCTGTTTTTTTTTATTATTCTTTGCCATTTGGTGACAAATGCCATGTGATAAGTCATTAGAAATTCGCGATGATGACCCGTTTGCGAGAAAGTTTGGCGGTCAGACTGCGGACCCGCCTAGCCGGCATCCAGGTGGCAAATGTTACGCTAATTACGGAGTCACGCCGCCGGTGAAAAAAAGATAGAACCACTTTGATTGCCCTGTTTGATCGTACCTCCGATGACTTTGGCTCCGATAGGTACCTACATGTTTAGTTTAAGCCAGTTCTTTAATATTATTAACACGTTACACACAATTTAAAGTGTTTCCCCCGAATCACTTCTAAAGGTGGTATCAGGTATTGGGTACTTGCTTTTCTCTGAGTTTGCTATTGTATGCTGGAGGTGCTGCCTTAGCCCAGCAAAAAACCTCCCGGGTGTACTTGACTGAAAAATGTCCGGGAAGGGCATATTAAAAGCTTTGCATCTGAGCTCGCACGCCTTGGATCAAGCCGAGGGGCGTGTGTCCCTGGCCGGCGTCTCCCTCATCTCCTTGCGCGAAGTCCTGGAGCTGCAGGACCAGCCGGTGAGTGAGGAGCAAGCCTGGGCTTTGTGCTACCAGCTGTCCGTACTGCTGTCCGACGGCGGGGTCTACGGCCCCTGGAAGACACTCCGGCTCCGGGACACCGATGGAATCCTGCTGACCGGCGACGGCAACGTACGCCTCAAAGTCAGCAATGCCGGTGCGTCTTTTTTTTTTTTGGCAGAAGATCTCTCTCACATTTGGTTAAGGATCACACCAACCATTGTAGCAACTGACTCTTTACGTGAAAATCTATACATATAAAGAAAATGATATTTTGCTAGTAAAACTTTTTAACTGGTCTAATTCATTCATTTTTTTATGGACCTTCAGAGGACTATTTTGCCTTGGAGACTGAAGATCAGGTAAATCGCATTCAAAATTTTCCCTAAATTAAATCCTTTAAGCTCAAGTTCTGTGGCCTAAGCTGTGCCAGTTCATGGCTACCATGAGGTTTGGGAATGTCTGCCTTCTCCCTGGCTTTATTTCATACGTTGGAACCTCTCCAGATTGTGGATTACCTTGGACGACTGATCTACTCGTGTCTGGACTGGGGTCTGGGTAACAATGTGGAACGTGAGCTGAATGCGAGTCTGGAAGGCCTGGTCTGCCAGATGACTAAGGTCACCCTCGGCCAGAACATGGAGGATTCCTTTCAGCCTGTGTGTACCCTTGCTGAGGTCATCCAGGTAGGATACCTAAATTATGTGCTAGTTGTAATCTGTAGTGCTGTTTTGATCTGAAGTAAATGGTAAAGAAAAATCAAATATACCTTACTTGATTATATATATTATATACCTTACTGATTATGGTGCTGCTTATGTTAAATCTGTGGGTTTTGCCCGGGGGCAGAGCTGAAGGGGAGGCTGGGGTAGCACTGGACCCCCTTAAAATCTGATTGGACACCTCAGGTGCCGCCCCAGATGATTTGACTTAATGAAAATATTTCAACATTTACCGACTCTGATTGCAAATGATTTTTCGAGAAATCCATTTATTGTCATAGTCTGTGGACCCCCTGAAATAGCCTTGGCCACCCCAAGTATAAAAGTCAAGTTCCGCCACTGGTTGTGCCTGGTCCAAATCCTGTGGCTGGAATGGTGATTTCACTGTTGAGCAAGTCTCTTAAACCCTAATTGCTCCAGGGCCTGTGTGACCCTGCTTACTCAATTGCAGAGGTGGAATGTTCAGGTCCAGAAAGTATAAATCCAGACCAAGCTTTGGTTCCAACCAGCCAGTAGAACATGCCATGACTGTGACCCTTTACGCACGACTGATTGGTTGGAACAAAAACCTGGTCTGGAATTGTACTTTCTGAATCTGAACTTCGTTATGGATAAAAGCGTCTGATTTAAAATGATAAAATCTGAGATTCAGTATATGGTGCCATGGGTGAGATGTAATGGCTGTCACAGCTGATTGCATAATTCCTCTGAAGCTTGGCTGGATGTGCTGCTGACACCTTGCACCAAGTGGATTTCCAAATGCCTGTTTGTTGTCCCTTTGGCTCAGATCTGTAAGGACCGTCTGTATGACCCAGACCAGGCTGCACACCATTACAGGAAAGTGTGCTGCACCCTCTTCTCAGAGACGGTGGAGTTGTGCCGGTACCTCTACACCATGCAGTGTGCCAGAGAAGTGTGTGCAGGCTCAGTCTGTAACCCATTCTTCCTGTCTGTGTGGCAGTCCTGCTGGTGTTAAGCACATATCACACGTCTGTGGATCATGGGGCAGGCAGGTGGTGTAATGGTTAAGGACGCGACCGTGTAATCGAAAGATTGCCAGTTCAAGTCCCCGACTCGCAAGTGCCACTGAGGTACCCTGAGCAAGGTACCATCCTCGAGCACTGCTCCCCAGGCACTCAAGTAGCTGCCCCCTGCTGTGGTATGGCATGGGTTAGATGCAGAGGACACATTTCATTGTTGCATACTGTGTGCTGTGGTGTCAACTATGACAATCACCTTTCACCTTTGATTTACAATAGATGGCTAATACTAGATGTTTGTCCATCCATCTTTCTACTGCTTATCTTGGTTGGGGGTCTCGGGCAGTATAGGGTACACCCTGGATGGGATTTGATGGTCATACAGTGACCTTCATATCAGTTTGTTATGCTCCAGCTTAGTATGTTGAAGTGAAGTTGACATGATCTTTATGTGTTTGTTCCTGAACATTACCAGACTCTACAAAAGTTGGTCATGGAACCAGAAACCAGAGGGGTGTCAAACTGGGTAGGTACAGATGTTTTCTGCGTTTGTGGTTATGCGACAGGTGACCCATCAGTGTCGATCTGGCTGCCGTGAAGAGTTAGGGTGGGCCTGGGGGGTAGAAGTCCCTGACTGGGCAAGGGACAATGGTAAAACTTAGTCTTGGCGTCTTTGGTTTGGCCAAATGACAAACTGTGAGATGGCAATATTTGGCTAAAAAAAATGTGGGTGTTTGTGTTTTAATAGGTGTTTGCATGGAAAACCCTGGTGGAGGAGCTGAGCAGGGGGGTGAAACTGAGGTGCGTAGAGGAGCGGCTGAACATGAGTGCCCCCGTTCCTGTCGAGCACTCCCCATTCCAGCAGCTCTTGGAGGACATCCAACACCGGAGATTCAAGCTCCGCAAAGTCCAGGCGAGCTGCTCCACTCCGTCTCTCGCTCTGCTATTTCAGACTGAATATCTCGGGTATATTCAGCCCTCCTCGTGTTTTCCCTCTGCAGACTGTTGATAACAGACTTAAGTGGACGGATCCCCATAGCTCTCTTCTGGAATTTATCCGTTCGAAGCCCAAACTCAAGCCTGTGAGTTAATGGATCGAGACGCAGGGTGCTGGGAGCACAGCGTCCTCTTGTGTGCGAGCCTTACGGGGTTCCATTTGTCTCGCCGTGGTAACGCCTGTTGCTTAGCGATGTCCTAGACCCGTTGCCATGTTCTCTGCGCAGGCCTCCAGTCGAAAGCTGAAGACTCTGCCCAAAGAGGAAGCCAGCATACATGAGCTACTGATGAAGGAAATTCGGTCAGTGGATCATCAGAAGCTGTTATCCTCGCATAAAAGGAGGTTAGCGTGTAAAGGTACTTTCAACTGATTTGACACACGCTTCAAGGGCTTGAAAGATCCGGAAAGCCGCTCTGTTTACTTTCACTGAAGTGAAAAACATTAATGTCTCTTGGCGCGCACAGACAACTTCGGCTCACCCACAAAGTGCCAGAAGTCTGTGTTTGCAGACTCCTCCTCTGAAGATGCCTCCTTCCTACTGAATCCCATTTTGGTGCCTGATCTTCCAGAAGATGACTGTGAGGTAGTTTTGCCCATGTGATTGTCTCCCCCCCCCCCCCATGCTTTTAGACTCCACTTGCTTGAAAGTGCCCTTCCCTCCAAATTTGTCTTTATAAAAAGAATCGGGGGGAATGGATTAAAACTCTAAAGGGCTCACAGAAAGAAACAACAAGCTTCCAATCAGACGTGAGTAATTTGTACAAAAGCTCTCAGCTTTTTTGTGCTTATAGGAAGATCTGCATGATGAGAAATTGTTTCGGAAGAACAATATAACAGGTAAGGGCCTCACTAATTGTCTTCGAATGTATATATGGATTTTGTGATGCTGTTGAGTGTGTGTGCTGGATGTCCCAATGTTATTCACCCAAAAACTGTACTACTGCCTTGGGTGTGCGCAGTACTGGAGCATGAGTTGTTCTTCCCCGTGCTGTCATCCTCGCCCATGGACCCCCACCACGGCTGCTCCAGGACTAAGCAGAGGTCCCGCTCCCTCACCAGCAACTTGAAACTGCAGTCTGTACGTCTGCGACCCTGATCTCCGCCGATTTAGCTTAACCATGTGATCCTTCTTGACAAGGATGACAAGTCGATCACTGATCCTGACGAGCCCTCTTTAAACGTGAAGGTCCCCGGAAAGGTGGCTGTCCCTTTAACCATTGCTGAGGTCATCAAAGTGCGCCAAACGGAGACAAAGGCCCAGAAATCCACATCCTGTGACAGATACAAAAACTGGAGGGTGAGACCATAAGACAAGTGCCATAGGCAATTAATATTAAAGAAACTTAATTAATCCCATGTAGAAATTGTTGCACATTCAGCAGTAATATCATGAAATTCAGATGAACATTACATATAGTGCAAACAAGTAATTTCATTTTTAGGTGTACAGATAGAATACCCTGAAAAACAGAATATTAAGGAAATAATGTATTTGCTGTTTTGCAGGTGTGTCACTGTTGCTCGAAGAGGAGTGTGTACTTCACCTGGCATAACTTGTGTTCCCTTTGCAGCAAGTAAAGCCTTCCCTCTTCATCAAATGCATTTTCTGTTCTGTCGTACGCTACACTTACCCCTGAGCCAGCTCTAGATTAGGTTAAGAAATGAATCCCCAATGAGTCAATCGGTTAATCACCGATTTGTGGTTATAGTATAGAATTCAGTAGTGAAGAATCCTGGTTGTTGGTATTTTAAGCTGTATGCAACTTTCACTGGGAGAGAGTCAACTTCTCCCTCTTCTCCCTTTCAGTGTCGTCTGCCCAGAATGCTGTGTTGAGGTAAGGATGTTTTGTCGTGCTTTTCTGTGATATTTGGGAGCATTAAGTTTTGTTCTTGGTTGCCTCTTATGCCTGTTTTGCTCCCCTACACCTTTTTAAATCTTGTATTGTTCAGACAAATATATATTTTTTCTTCTTTTTAGATGCGGATGCCCTTTAAGTGGTGCATAAATCTCCCAATGAGCTTTTTTAAGAAGATCGTGCTGAACAAGGACCAAGGGAAGAGCCAGTTCTGGAGGGAACGTTGGTCTTGGGACTGCTCCAGGTGAGCAGGCCTTGCATGTTCAGAGGTCCAGAAGAGCCATGCTCTGATCTCCGTTTAGGGATAGAAGAGAATGTGCCACCATTTGTCTGCGAATGGTATAGTTTTGTTTTTTGGAGAGGATGTGATTTGAGGATTTCCTGTTTCTTTTTCAAGGGTTCCCCTGGTTCTGGAATCTCAAGTGACCGCTTCTTGCCCGCCAAGCAGCCTGGCCATGAGAGACTGGCACAGCCAGGATGTCTGCACGTCCTGCAAGGGCTACTTGGTGGATGCTTGTGACACCGTGTTCAGGCTGTGCACCAAGCCGGGTGCCCAGGAGTGCTGATACCACCACCATCCCCCTCCCCCAGTTTGACCAGTTTGGTCGTTCCAGTTTCTTCTATTGCCCACCCCCACACACCCTCTGCACTCTTTAATGAACCACCATCCTGTTTCAACACAAGTGGATCAGTTTCCTTGTTTTATTTCACTTTCATTTCTGTAAATAATTAAATGTCTCATTTATTTGGCACTTCCCAGTCAACATTAACCCCCCCCCAGTTCTCCTTGACTTTTACAATTTTTGATTACTTTTTT
>JAODKM010000037.1:19725238-19741487 GCA_026780845.1 Petrocephalus sullivani
GTTGTTGTTGTTGTTGTTGTTGTTGTTGTTGTTGTTGTTGTTGTTGTTGTTGTTGTTGTTGTTGTTGTTGTTGTTGTGGTTGTTGTTGTTGTGGTTGGCTTGTGTGTGTTTAAGGGTTTCTGACGTTTTCTTCCCCCCCATTACAGATGGAAATTTCTTTCTTACAGAGGTATGTCATGTCCTTTTTATTTATTAGTTTTATTTACTCTGCGCCTTGTCCCTACAGTCTGTGCCACTGCCGTGCGATCGGTGTGCTTTGCACCCGCATTGTCACCCGGTATGGTGTGCTTTCAGGTTCGTCGAGAGATCGGATCAACTGAAGGTCTCGCTCGGAGATTTCCAGCACTTCCTCTTAGAATGTCAGAAAGTAAGTGGCGCGGGATCTGCGCGCTTGACCGACACGGGCATTGTGACCTTGCGTGTTATGAAGAGCAGCGATGCGGATGGGGGGGGGTTAGCCTTTGGTGCTGCTATGGTCCTCATTCAGAAGCCAGGTGGCTTTGTCTTTTTGTTTTTTTTAGTTTTTTTTTTTTTTAAATATCACGAAAAAAGGATTTTTTTCCCTTCCTGAATAATAGCTAAAATTGACTGCTTACAGTAAAGCCACAAGATGGTGGTTTAAAAAAAAAAAAAGATGGCTTTCCTAGAAGCTAGTCATCTTACCATAGAGTTCAGGTCTGAACCTGCACTGAGTGTAGGTCTGAGATACCTTTAGGAAACGGGGCCCGAGTTTCGTCCAAGCATTCATGGAAACTCGTCCGACGGTGTGCCTGCACGTGCGTTTCTGGTGTGGTTTGACGGGAAAAATCCAGGATACTCTCGTGCTTCAGTTGGGTCAGTCGTTTCTGAATGTGTGGGTTCCTTGTTTTCGGCTGATTCTGACTTTCGGTTTTTGTGTGTGCGCCTGTGCAGGAACAGTGGGCCACGAACATTACCCAGGTTCAGGAGTACATGTTCAACTATCTAAGAGAACCTCTGCGGGAAATCGAGCAGCCCTTCTTCTACCAGGATGAGGTGAGCGCCCCCTGCAGGTGTACTCATAAATCTCTGAAACAAACTACTGTTTAAGAAAAAATAAGTGTTTCTGCCTTTCCCCCTCATAGTCATATTTGGAAATTCGTGGGAGAACATTTCAAACTGGAGTTGACAAAAAACTTCTTTACACAGCGAGTTGTTCGAGTATGGAGTAGTCTTCCTGTTAGTGTAGTACAAGCGAAAACCTTGAGTTCCTTTAAATCAGAGCTATGAGTAAGATTTTAACATCATTAGTGGAATTCTCCCCGAATGAGTTTGATGGGCCGAATGGCCTCCTCTCATTTGTAAATTTCTTATGTTCATTGGAGGAAAAAATGCATTTCATATGGAAATTTACATTTAATGGATGGTTCACCTGGAGTATTAAGTCTCCAACAGGCTTCTGGGTTTGGAAGCAGTGGAACAAATGAGGTGGCTAATCCAGATGGCGTCTGGGGTCACGGTGTGAGTTAATGGCCCGGGAGAGGCTAATATCCATTCTGTTCACTACCTGAACCGTTGAGTGGTGGTCTTTTACCAGCAGGGGGAGCTCTTGTATTTTTGCCCTTGCTTACGTGCAACGTATTCTTCAATTTGGAATAGGTCCCCTGTTAGCTTCTTACTGTGTATGAGGCACATTGTGTAGCTCTTGGTCAGATGCTAACTTGTGCTAACTCGTCAATGGTCATTCGTCGGAAGCTCAGCCTAGCTACAGTCATGACTAATCAACTCCTTGGCAGTTGGCATGTGCTCTGTGCCTCGCTGGTATGCTACGGTAGATGAAAATGTGCACTAAATAACAACTAAATGCCAGTTTTAAGCAGGGGTGATCCTAAGATTTCCATAAGGGTCCGTAATTCATACTAAGGGGCCAACCTTATAATTGGCCAATAATATGTTTTGAATTGGTGAGTGACCGGGGATTTGGGGCCAATTAGCTTTTAGCTGGAGCCAGTGGCCACGCCCCTTATTTTAAATAGAAGCTCCTCAGGGAAAAACACTCACACAGGAAGTCCTCTGTAGATAAGGGGAAGTGATTGGGGTGGTGAGGTGGCTGCATGCAATGACGTATATTTACTAGACTATGACAGGTGCGTTTCCAGCTATAGGCCAATGGGCATAGCATAATGCTATCTGGAAGTCTCTTCATCCATTGTTTGTACGTAAAACAATATAAGTGATGCACAATACATAAATTGCTTTATGCTCACAATCTGAGCTGTCGTTTTAGCTATTATACAGTATGGTAGTATATTAAAAATTCTTACCATATGGGAAATTGTAACTGCTGTATTGGATGAATGGGTATCCTGCCTATCCCTGTTCTGAAGATTGTAAAAATGTATGTTTGCAAGGGAACATCACACAACTATCGACACACATATACAATGACCAGCGAACACGCCAGCTTGTGGAAGGCTGTCACTGGAGCGGGGTCCACACCCGTTTCTGCAGCCGGAAGCTCACGTCTCGTAAATAAGCGTTGGTTACGTGGTCCTGGGAGGGGGGGCGGTTAGGTGGCTGAACTGCATGGGCCACACATGGCACGGACTGAAGTGTGATGGCCAATCAACACGGACCCCCCAGAGGAGTATCTTCTGGTCTTATACTAAGTTAAGATTCGTGGTACTCTTTTAAAAAAAAATAATAATAAAAAAAAAAAATGTAGGATACTATTGTGACAGGATCCTTTTGGTCCATATCAATGTCCATATCAGCGTGAAGGTTTCTGAAAAGGCTGTGCGGGCGTGATCTTGCATGCCTTCCTTTGTGATGCAATAGCAGCCCTGTTCTGTTCCATTGCGGAATAACTGTGCTCCTGTCACCCTGCCAGCTTGAAAGCAAGACCATAGAAAGTCTGCTTTCTCAGCTGTTATGGTTCTGCAGCAGCCAGACTGAGACTGAAAGCTGCGTACCATCCGGCCTGTCTACCCAAAAAACCCTGTAGCACTTAGGGGGCTTTCGTGTTCACACATGCAGGTCTTTGCCGAGAGTATGTAACCCTACACATGCACGTTCAAAATAAGTGTCAAAACAAAGGAAATTGCCTTTTGCATTTGCCTGTGATTTAAAGGCGAACCTACCAGAGTGTCTAAATGCCTTTTTTCCTATCTGAATTTGTTGTGCTACTGTAGACCTGCAGTTTCCTTTGGGATTAATAAAGTGTCTGAGACTTGCCCCTCCTGTCAGTCTGTCTGCTACTCTATCTGTGGGTCCTTAAGACACTCCCCTCTTGGTGTCTGTCTCTGAGACTCTCCCCTCCTGCCTCTGTCTGCAGTTTTTTTTGTCTCTTCAGCACCTTCTTCATGAGTGTGGTCCATTGAAGACCACACAGTCGGCTCCCTCAAAGCCTTTGGCCACCATGTTGAGCCACACATACGGAAGTGATACTCTCTCCTGTTTCTGGACCAGCTTGTGAAGGAGACGTAACGCACTCCTCCTCTCTTCGCAGTTTCTCACCTACCTGTTCTCCAAAGAAAACACCATCTGGGACTCCAAGCTGGACCAGGTGGTCCCTGAGAACATGAACAACCCACTGTCCCACTACTGGATTTCCTCTTCCCATAACACGTAAGGGAGGGGGGCTTTGGGGGTGGGGGGTGCCAATGACCACCAGCAGGAGCTTAGGCAAGTGGGTAGGATTCGGGTCTAGGTTTTATTAAGCCTAAAGGACACTTCAGAAGGTCATAAAAAGAGGTAGAGGAGCTTTATTAATCCGTTTTGTGTGATTTTGATGTAACTGAAGGTGTAGAATGGTCCCGATCCTGCCTTCTGTGATGGGCATGTTTTTCATTTGCTTTCTAGCTACCTGACTGGTGACCAGTTCTCCAGCGAATCATCTTTGGAGGCCTATGCTCGCTGTTTGAGGATGGGCTGTCGATGCATCGAGCGTATGTGGTCTCTCTCACTACAAATAAGTAGCTGCAAGACACACTACACTACAGAAGATGTATTTTCTTTTATTTCTTTGTATAAATTACTTGTAAACTACAGTGTTAGCTAGCTCAGTTTACAGCTGTTTCTCAACCTGGTTTGCGGGGACTCCCTGACAGTCCACATTTTTGCTGTTTGGCAGGGAGCATTAACATTGGCCGTTTGTGGATCGGCTTGAGAAACACTGGATTACTGGTTTAACTTAGCTTATGAAGTTCTGACTACTGTCAGTGATGTGTCCTTGTCCTGGCTCTTGTGTCTCTGTGACAGTGGACTGCTGGGATGGCCCAGATGGAATGCCAGTCATCTACCACGGGCATACGCTCACCACCAAGATCAAATTCTGTGATGTCTTGAATACCATCAAGGAACATGCCTTTGTCTCGTCGGAGTGAGTCTGAATCACACGTGCGTGCCTGTGGACATACTGTGTTCTGTATTGTCTCAGTCAGCCCCTCCCAGTACCTTACTTCTGGGTATGTCAAAAGGTGAACATCAAGGTCGCGTTACCTGTTGCAGAGCTGACTGCTATTTATAGTAACCAGACTAGCATTGATGATAGAATCCATCAATGATAGTTAGAATCCAAAGTATAAAATCATATAGGGATTCACCGATTCCACTTTTTATATGTCCCGATACTGATACTGGGCTTTGGGCATCGGCTGATACCGAGGACTGATCCAACACCAGTGCTCATTTGGGTGTAGGCTCCACGGTGTGGAAAAGACTGTGATCATTTTTTAATGTGTAAGATGACATCTGGCTTGACGTAAGACTTCCCGGACTTTGTAAAACAAAATTTCACGCATGCTTGTATATTAAATATATAATCTCAGTGCTTGTTATAATATTTATTTACCTTACTTGAAACTTGAGTTCTTTTTATCAACTCAATCATTTACATCACGGTTCTCAGCTTGAAAGGTCTTTTATAGAGGAACAAAACCTTGACTGCAAAGGCTGATTTATACTTCTGCTTCTAATCAGTGCATAGTCATGGACCCTACACCGTAGCCTGACGTGTACCTCCCCAGAAGGTGCACGTTAGGCTGGCCCCGCTTCGCTTTACGGAATCACAGAGCCACACCCAGTGAGCCCGGGGGAGGTGATGTGCTTCTCCAGCATGCACAACGCAAAGAGCGATGGTCGCAGCGACACAGATCATAAGAATTGTGACTAGTCTGCTTGGTAGCATTCGGTTTTTTTTTCTTTTTTTAATAGGAGATTAGAAAGCTGACACCCTGGTGTACTTACATTGCTGATTGAAACTAAAACGTTATTTATATCTAACATCAAGTAGGTTGTTTAATGTTGGATGTAAATAATGCTTTGGTTGCATTTTCTCTCGCGTCTCCAGAATTAGCGCTAAAGCTTGTTGCGGTCTTTCTCTGCTAGCATCAGCAAACTGTGTACTCTGCACTATGGTGCCACTTTAGATGTTTGATCAAATTGCTTGTGCTAAATGATGTGCTGTCCCTTCCTCCTCCTGGCGCTTTAGCAGAACCGAGCTTGCAGTCTGTTTTACTTCTGTCATCCCTCATCTCAGAATACGTCCAAACTGCTGACGTCCTCTGTGTCTTCTCACCAATTTGCCAATGCCGGCGTATTCTGCATTTATCCTTCCCAAATGTTTCTAGTTGTCAAGTCTCTTGCTAGATGCCAAAATCTGATTGGGCAGCAAAAAAAAGACATTCACAATTCGCAATTATGTTCTTGGCAGTCCTTGGTATTGGACAATTTTTACGAGAGTGGGTATATCAGCACAGTATCAGCCCAATACCTGATTCTGGTATCGTATCCCTATTAATAGACACATCTTATGTTTTCCCCCTCAAGAAGACCAGTTCTTGAGATGAGGAAAGTCTAGGAAGAACCCAGCATAGGTTTAGGATTAGGGTATTTGACAAATGTTACCAGCTTTTTAAGACCTTCTGTGCGGCTTTTTTTGTCGTCAGCTACCCGATCATCCTCTCAATTGAGGACCACTGCAGCATTGTTCAGCAGAGGATCATGGCCACCTTCTTCAAAAAGATCTTTGGGGATATGCTGCTGACGAAGGCGGTGGACATCTCTGCCGACGGTCTCCCGTCGCCCAACCAGCTCAAGAGGAAGATCCTAATCAAGGCATGTTTCTCGACACCGGGTGCCAAAGTCATAGCCGCGGGCTGCTTTGTCTTTTGTTTTGAATAGTTGTCTTATTAGGATCTTGCTCGACCAATGTTGTGTACGTCTTGTTCCAGTACTACTTACATTTGTATTTCGGCATTCATTGGTAGCTTAACCTACCTAGTTGACTCCTTGGTAGCCATATGTGTGTAATGTTCCCTTTGCCTCACTGGTACATCGCCTTTGACCAAGGCATCTGCTAAATTAAATAACTGTAAATATGGGAGACCGAGGGGGTGTTCCAAAAAGCAGGATTTCGACATTAGCCAGTTAACTTAATCAAAATGTAAGGACTATCCAATAGGAATGTCACTTGTCTCTCCTTATTGGACAGTTTTCATGATTGACTTAAGTTATCCAGCTAACTGGGAAATCTTGCTTTGTGGAATAACCCCCAGTGCATGTAAGGGAAGGCTGCTGAGGTTTTTATTTGGCATTTCCGGTCCTCCTCAGTATCGTTGTCGTCCTCGCACAGCACAAGAAGCTGGCAGAGGGCAGCGCCTATGAGGAAGTGTCGACCTCCACGCCGTATTCAGAGAATGACATCAGCAACTCCATCAAGAATGGAATCCTGTTCCTGGAGGACCCCATTAACCATGTAAGACTGCTTCCCCACCAGCGTCAACTGTCGTCAAGGTCTTAGAACTCGTTCATTTTATATTAGCGACGAGGCTGGTGTGTAAAGTCACACGTAAAGGTGATTTGTTTTCGACACTATGTATTGCAACAACATTATGGATATTAATGTGGATTTAACTGGGTTTGTTGGGGTGTGTCTATATAAGCAGTATTGCCTTAATGTAGCAATTAGGCTGCATCTCTCTGGAACTGAGAAATCGTTTTTTTCCATCATAAATCTTGGGTGTTTGTGGCTGATTGTCCCCCTGCCCCCCACAGGAGTGGTACCCTCATTTCTTCGTCCTTACAAGCAGCAAAATCTACTACTCGGAGGAGACCTCAAGCACTCAGGGGAATGACGACGAGGAGGAGCACAGAGAGGTGAGGAAGCTGTCAAGAAACGCTGCTTCCTCTTGACGGGTGTTATTTTCATGCCAGAGGTTGCCGTGGATACCTGAAAATCAATTACATTTTTATTGTCATTGACACAATGTGCAGGCACATGTTCAAATGAAAAGAGTCACGGCTTCCCCAGAACATGCAAGATGTAGGGGGACACAAAATGTATGGGGAGGTGGAGGAAGGGAATATACATAAATTAGGCATAACGTACATTGTATGTAAATAAATATATACATTATACATGCATACATGACACCCTTTTCCTTCCTAATTTCGAATATTGAGTCCCCCCTCCCCCCCCCCCCCAAAATGCCAGGCTGACGTGCTGAATTTTGTGCACACTATAATCCGCCTGCTTCTTGTTACCATGGGGTCTGAGGTGCATTTTAAATCTGCAGCTTGTGATGCGGTTAGTTGGTTCAGCATGATTTAGGTCAGCGAGCGCATGTCACGGTGCAGCTCTCTCTCGCCTTGGCTGTCCACCACAGGTGTCCAACGGCATGGACCAGCACGTGACAGAGAAATGGTTCCATGGGAAGCTGGGGGCCGGTCGGGATGGCCGGCAGATTGCAGAGCGGCTACTCTCCGAGTACTGCCAGGAGACCTGTGCCCCAGACGGCTCCTTCCTGGTGCGCGAGAGTGAGACCTTCGTTGGAGATTACACCCTGTCTTTCTGGTAAAGTCCTCCACCAGCCAAAATGCTCTTGTTGATAGAAGTTCAAGGCCTCGTCGTGGGACGCATCTAGTTTGGGCTTGTTAGTGTCAGTTTCAGCCATATGTGCATAATTTTATGTGCTCCAGCTGTTTTTCACAAAGCCACCATACAGGCCAGCCACATCAGGTATTTTTGTATATAATACAAAACCATATAATAATACTTTCAGCCATTAGACTCAACAATTAGTCACCTTATGGTGGGGGGAGGGGTGTAGTAATGAACTGGGACCATCTAGGCACATTTTACATTCATACTCATTCATTCACTGAACAACCAACCATGTAATATTATCACTGTTTACTATAGAACTCTGTGCAGTACTTTCTCTGACATTCTTTGCACCATTATTGTCAACACAGTCCATAAACATTTATTTACTATCTAAATATGTTTTATGCTATGATAAATTTGTGATTTGCCACTTTTTTTTTTTTTTTTTTTTTTTTTTACAACTATCTGTCCATCTCTAATTGATCTCTATGTAATGTAACTCTCTATACCTATCGGTCTAATTGGTACAAATTTAGTAGCTGTGGCCCTGTAGATGCAGTTACAGCTTCAGTATCAGGTCTGTTTCTGTCATGCCATGCGTACAGCTGTGTTGTTTCGACCCAGAAGGTCTGCTCTCTCCACAGGCGGTCTGGACGCGTGCAGCACTGCCGCATCCACTCCCGTCAGGAAGCCGGCAGCCCCAAGTTCTACCTGACGGACAACCTGGTCTTCGACAACCTGTTCGCGCTCATCACGCATTACCAGCAGGTGGCGTTGCGCTGTAACGAGTTCGAGATGAAGCTGACCGAGCCTGTACCTCAGACCAACGCACATGAGAGCAAAGAGTGGGTCCCCCCCCCATTTATGGCTCATCTGCTTTCTTGTGATGGCATGCACCAGCTGCCTTGTATATCTTAGCCATTGACATAGACCTGATGCAGGTGTCACTGTGTTCCTTTCTGGCCTCGACAGGTGGTACCACGCAAACTTGTCAAGGGGCCAGGCGGAGAACATGCTGATGAGGGTTCCGCGAGATGGAGCCTTTCTCGTGAGGAAGAGGACTGAGTCCAACTCCTTTGCCATCTCCTTCAGGTGATTTCCCCAGAGCCCCTCATCCTGCTAATTTCACTGGAAGTTCTTTCCTGAGATTGATCTGGGTGAGCATTTGACCTTGTGGTGCTGAGAATAGATGCAATGAGATCCTGTAGTCCATACTCTTCGCACTGTTCTTAGAGGGAATGCTTTATAAACTATGGTTAGTGTTCCATCTGCATTCAGGGGTTGGGCCACAGGTTGTCACACAGCCTGGCCAGTCGGCTTATTGTCCTTCCTCCACCAGGGCGGAGGGGAAAATTAAGCACTGCCGGGTGCAGCAGGATGGCCAGACAGTGGTGCTGGGTACCTCGGAGTTCGACAGCCTGGTGGATCTTATCAGCTACTACGAGAAACACCCTCTCTACCGCAAGATGAAGTTGCGATACCCCATCAATGAGGAGACTCTGGAGAAGATTGGCACAGCGGTGAGATTTGAACTTCATCTGTGTGGCACCATCTGAAACTGATATAAAAATTTATACTCATTTGTGCGTCCCCCCTCCCCAGGAGCCTGATTATGGATCCCTGTATGAGAGACACAACCCTGGCTTCTATGTGGAAGCCAATCAGATGCCAACTTTCAAGGTATGTCTTCCCAGTAGAGACAGCAGTGGTATAGTCTCTCTCCTTCAGGGGTGTGTGTGAGCCTCCTCTTAGATTAATTTTCTTTTATTTAGCAGAGGCTTTTGCCCAAAACTGTTTGAATGAAACAGATGGCACAATACAAGCATGCAGATCTCACTTGGGTAACTTGCTTTGCTTAGCTTCCAGTGAGTGACCAGTAACAAGCGCAGCATAGTCATGGGAACAAGTGCTATATGAAACGCAGTTAGCTGCACAAAATAACGCCTGACCCCTGTAACGGCCATCCATCTCCTCAGTGCACCGTAAAGGCCCTGTATGAATACAAGGCCCAGCGGGATGACGAGCTTTCGTTCAGCAAGAACGCCATCATCCAGAATGTGGAGAAACAGGAGGGAGGCTGGTGAGTGGGAGGTCCTAGAAATTTTGCTCCCAGGGTTGATGACTGCGGCTCACTGTAGCCACGCGATCTGATGCTGTGATCATGGGATTTGATGCTGGTGTAGGGCACCGGGTAGCTTTAGTTGGTGGCTTAGGGGAAGGATGTGAACTACAAAGGAGAAAAAGTACCCACTGTAGGTTTCAAAGCCTGGTTACCACTGCCTTTAAACCAGAGGTCAACTCTTCAAATCCTTTTTAAGTCAATTACTTAACCTTGGTAACCTGTCCAGGGTTGGATAAAAATAGAGCTAAAATGGTTAAGAATATCTGATTTCCAACTACTGCACTAGATCAAGTAAGTAGATGTCTGAAGTATAAAAGACATCAGAGATGCATAGAGTACATTTGTTGAACTGGAGTGCACTCTTGGTTTGGCCACTTGATGGATGAACTCTTTGCCTGCCAGGTGGAAGGGTGACTGTGGTGGAAAGAAGCAGTTCTGGTTCCCTGCGAATTATGTGGAGGAGATCAGCCCCGCAGCAGTAGAGCCAGACCGATTGGTAGGCAGACCGATTGACTCACTCCATGATTTTCCATTTTAGCAAAATCTCTCCTGTGGGAGCTGTTCAGGGGCTGCAAAGCGGCACTATGTAACAAAGGGAGTTCTTTTGGTCGGCTGCTGACTGGCTCCTTTCTATGTCTGTCGAATGCAGGCGGCTACTGAGAACAGCCCTCTGGGGGATTTGCTGAGGGGTAGCGTGGATGTGTCGTCCTGTCAGATCGGTGAGTGGTCCACTTGCATTTCAAGATGGGTAGTATCCCAATGGCTCTGTTGCCCAAATTTGTTTCTGTAGATCAGGGGTGGCCAATCTTAGTCAATTAAAGGGCCGGTGTTTGTGGGTTTTCGCTGCAACTCCCTAATTAGGTTACTAATTAGAGGACTGATTTGGCGAAGAGTCCTCACACCTGGGTTTGAACAGTTGATCTGAAGGTTATCCCAAAACCTGCATACACACCGGCCCTTTGCAGGTAAGATTGGGCACCCCTGGTGTAGATGATAGATCACCCAAGTTGTATTTTTTTATTTTCATTTTGGAGACAAATCTGTTATTGATTTGCAAGTTATATTTTACCATGGCAATAGAAGAATGTCCCAAGGCTGGTTTGGATCTTGGCCTAAATCAATGCTTCTGGTGCCCTTCAGCCTTGTTGACTTAAGAGGGGTTGGCAGTTTTTCTTAAATTGTCCTCTTCTGATCCCTGTCCCTGTGTCCTGGACCAGTTGTGAGACAAGAAGGCAAGGGCAGCCGGCCCCATGTCTTCTCTCTTCTCATGGGCTCTGGTCAGCGGCCCAGTAACTTCTTGGATATTGCCGCTAACAGTCAGGAAGAACTCAAGGAGTGGGTCACAAAGATCCGGGAGGTTGCCATGACTTCAGAGGCCAAGGTCTGTGACTGTTTGTCCATTACTGGATTATTGTCGTCTTATGTTGTCCAATATATTAAGATGCCCAGAAGATCTTTAGTTCATGATGTTTTTGGTCTTGGCAGCTGGAAGAGGGTAAAATAATGGAGAGGAGAAAGAGGATAGCCCTGGAACTGTCAGAGCTTGTCATCTACTGTAGACCAGTGCCGTTTGATGAAGACAGTAAGGCCTGTTTTACTTCGTCCCCTTATATCCCAATAAGGCCAACTTTGTGTTTGACAAAGACCAGTGTTGTGTAGGAGTCCCAGCTCTGACTCTGAAATACACGCTTATGACTTGCGTTCTGCCTCTGACAGAGATTGGGACGGATCGGGCCTGTTATCGAGACATGTCGTCCTTCCCCGAAACAAAAGCAGAGAAATACGTCAACCGGATCAAGGGCAAAAAGTTCCTGCAGTACAACCGGCTGCAACTGTCCCGCATTTACCCGAAGGGCCAACGCCTGGACTCTTCAAACTATGACCCTTTACCCATGTGGCTGTGTGGCAGCCAGCTAGTGGCGCTCAACTTCCAGACTGCAGGTGGGTAGATCCAGACAAACTGGAGAATTACAGCTTGAAATTCATATCACCCTATATGTATGTAGGACTTGTATCCAATGATGAGAGCTTGAAAGTGGCTACTTGTTGCTGTGCCTTTAGACAAACCCATGCAGATGAACCAGGCTCTCTTCATGCTAAACGGGCGGAGCGGTTATGTGCTACAGCCTTCCATCATGAGGGATGACAACTTTGACCCCTTCGACCGAAACTCTCTGCGAGGAGTGGAGCCCATCACCCTAAATATAGAGGTACGCCTCACAGCTTCCTTTTGATGCACCAATCCATCCAATCAGGACACCATGCTAGTAGTCAAAAGTAGTGGATCACAGACCTGATTGTGACGCTCGTCAGCTACTCTCGCTTCTTTCCAGGTGTTGGGGGCACGGCACCTGCCCAAGCATGGGCGTGGCATCGTGTGCCCATTGATCGAAATTGAGGTGTGTGGGGCTGAGTACGACAACGCTAAGCAGAAGACCGACTCTGAAGGTGAGGGGAGCCTGGAACTCCCAGTGATAAAGGGACGGGAAGGCATGAAGGGATGGGAATTTTCAGAATGGTTGATTCGGAGAAATCCGTCAGATGGCTAATCCCATGAAAGTAAAACCACCTATTGCTTCTCCCTACTCCTTCCATCTGCTCCAGCCGATAACGGCCTGAACCCCACGTGGCCACGGAAACCATTCCGATTCACCATCTGCAACCCCGAGTTTGCGTTTCTGCGATTCGTGGTGTACGAGATTGACATGTTCAACGACCAAAATTTCCTCGCCCAGGCCACGTTCCCAGTCATCGGCCTTAAAAAGGGTACGGGCTTTTTTTTTTTTTTACCAGTTCCTGCGGTGTTAAGTTTTAACCTGAAACGCAGTTTATTAATGTTTTGTGTTAATGTTTAAACATGTTATTTTGCATATAGAGAGAGTCTAGTTTGCAAAGCTAGTTTTGCATGTTGAATGCAAATGTCTTCAAACAAAGTCTGGGTGTTTCTACAGCTAAGAATCATTCAGCCCAAACACAATACATTCACAGAAAAAGTTTAATGGCAATTGGCTACATGTAGAATTTATATGGCTAAGCGATAGGGCCAATCTTAGTTTTTAGCAGTCATAGAAAGTAAGTTAAACAAAACGAAGTCAAAGTGATGACAAAGACTGGCGAGTCTAATCTGAGAGTTTTAATAGCACTTCTTTGTGCAGTCTTCCTCCATATTCTGGCATATGTAATCAATTGAAAGTGTAATCAATGCTTTTTTTTATGCCCCTTTGGGACCATGCCATGTATGTGCGAGGGGTGTGTAAGCAGTGCATTCTGGGTGTGTCCTTGCAGGGTACAGGTCTGTCCCACTGAAGAATAGCTACAGCGAGGACCTGGAGCTGGCTTCCCTTCTGGTGCACATGGACATCATCAAAGGCAGAGTAAGAAACTTTATTCAAGCTTTTGTGGGGGTGTAGGGGGTTGCGCAGGATGGATCCCTACCAGCCACATCTCTCTCTCCCTGAGCAGCAGGAGAACACGGAGGTGACCAGTGGCCTCAGTGGACTCCTTGGAGCGACAGCGGCAGTCTCAGGCTACACGGGCAGGGACAGGCTGGCGGATGTGGCCTCCCTGTCCCCCGTCCCTTCCCTCTCCTCGCTGCCCACCTCCCCTGGCCAGGCCCTGGCCTACCGAGGGCGCGAGGGCTCCTATGAGGCCCGTTACCAGACTCCCTTGGACGAATTCCGGGTGTCCCAGGAGCCTCTGCTGGACCAGATTGACGCTCAGACCAGAAGGTAGGCCAGCTTCCCTGTGCGTGCGTGCAGACATCCCCAACTATCACACACTCAAATTTGCAAATTTCCTATTAACTGCCAGGAATGTACTGCTAATGAGTGTAGTGTCCATCAGCCTGAACTCGGAGGCTTCTAGAATAAGCAGCCTTGTGTAATGTCACCACTGACAGATTACCACTGCTGTGTTTTCAGCCATCTGTTCTCAGATCATATGCATATAAGAAGACATGATACACTTTATTGATCCCAGGGGGATCCCAGATGTTTGGGCAGTAAATGTATTACCAGGCCTCAAATATCTGTTTTTGTGCCCCCTCCCCTCCCCTCTAGATTGAACCGCAGGACCAAAGTCGGAGGAGATAACAGGGTGTAGACTGAGAAGCAGCAGATTTCAGTGGACCACTGGAACTTTGGTTGCTAATTGGTGGTCTTGTACAGCAATGTTGTGGCTTTTGCCAATCCCTGATCCACCCCCCCCCCCCCCCCCAAATTAAACTGTGCTTCAACACTTGTGGGTGCCAGAGACACCCCCTCGGGTGGCGTTCAAGAGGATCTTGCGCTTAAACAGGTGTAGCGGATTTCCCGCCTGGGAACCTGGGAGTATGTATGCATCATGTTTGTCATTTTCCAGGTAGCCCCAACCCCCCCCTTCAGATCAATGTCTACCAGGAAGTGGCACCGGGAACAGCTAACCTGCTCTCTCAGAGCTGCCTTTTTCTGTGTTTTTATTATTTTTTATTTTATAATTTAAACTTAATTTTTTTTACTTTTTTCATCTCTAAACATCTGTGTTAGGAAATAACTTTCCATTCAGCGTGTCTCTCATCGCCGAACGCAGTGCGTTCAGCCTGTCCCGATGCAGGCCACCTCTGGGAGGACCTTGGAGGATGTAAACAACAGGAAGTGGAGCTTCAAGGCGAGCTTCAGGAAGGAGCCGTTTGTGCCGGAAGCGGCGATCTCAGGAAGGATGAGGCAGGCTCATTCTCGTAAAGCACTAATCCCATAAAATACATTAAAGAACAAAACAAAACAAAAAAAAAAAACAATCTGTTACACATGCCATATAGCAGGGAGGCCGATTTCGAAACGTACTTTGTGGTTTGTGGATCAAGACGGAGGTCTGGAACACCGGCCAGTGGCTTTAGAGGAAAATTACCTGAAACGATGAATTTGGGAATCCAGCTGTCAAGCAGTAATTTTTTATTTTTTTTTTAAACATTCCTTTCACAGATTTATTTTCAGTAACTTCCCCTACCCATAAAATCGTGCTTTTACAGGTTCAGATATATTGTGTGGATCCAGCCGCATGGCCAGAAGTGCTTTAATTTTTGCCGGCGTCTGCCTAGCCCGAAATTGTCAAGTAGCTGATCCCCTGCATGAGCAGCCCCTTCGTTTCACTCAGCTGATAGCCAAAGCCCCCCCTTTTTTTTTGTTAATCTACGCCAACAGTTAAGTGGAGCTCGTTATCGTAGCCCGTCCTCAAAGGGCGGACTTGACTTGTGTGACGTTTTACGTAAACGTACGGCTACAGGTGCCTTGGACACTTTTTAAACATCGTCACCCTTCAGTCTTTTTAATCATGATGGCCCTGCATCCAACTGGCCACTTATCGTATGGTTGGAGATTCGGTGTGCCTTTTACTGGATAAGAGCTGGCTGTCAAGTATTAAATGAGAGTTAAAAAAAATTCAGGGTTGTTCCATAAAGGAAGGACCAATATTCATTTTTGGAGGCCTACTTATGAATTATTTGCACTGCCTTTGCTTATTGTATTTTATTGTTCTGTTCTCACAGTAATGGTCATTGTTAAAGTTGTGCTTTAACAAAATTCCCCAAGGTAGCAGTAGCTGTCTTCAGCCAGCAGGTGTCTCTGTATCACATTAGTGGAACATAAGTCCTGAATGTAAAAAGCAAACGAAAGTCTGTACTGGTGTCTTGAGCCATTAAACCTGCTTTGTACAGTTACTGTGGGTTTTTTTTTTGGTCTGACAGTATATGGATTAGGAGATTCCTTCTGTTATGCAAGCTCAGAAGAAAATCCTTGCACACTTACTCTAGCTGTGGTGTAGCATGAACTGGGGATCAAAGGCGACTTATGGTTGTTTGTTTGGAGGATATCACAGGAAACTGTGTTGGTTTCACAGCAGTGGAGCGTGTGCCAGGGAACATTCAGTTCTAACTGGAGTGGAGTGGAGTTGGGAGAAATTAAGTCCAGCAAACCAGCTCTGCAGCAATATTATACATGAATATGATACAGGAGATGTACCTGAGCTGACGTACAGAAGGTTTTCAGGCATTTCTTTGTACTTGGACTGGTATATGGGAAGTTTGATCATTATTTTTGAATTGGAGTGTTCCATAAAAGCCATACAGGTTGAGGATTCAGTACTGGGTAGCAGGTGACTGAAGGGAAAGTTGAACCTTGCTGAGATTGACCCCACCACCCAATCACAGCTAAACTGAAAAAGCAGCTGCCACCCCCACAGCGGTGGTACAAATCCAGTGAGTCTCCATCACTCCAGTGCTTGTGTGAAGGGTACATATTTTGAGCATG
>JAODKM010000037.1:19761018-19778245 GCA_026780845.1 Petrocephalus sullivani
TCAGCGAGAACTCCTCCAATGCCCTTTTGTTTACGTCCGGCGGAATCCGCCGGAATTCCGCATTTTACCCTCACCCGTTTTAAAGTAAGTTACAGGGCTTTCCCCCGCCTTTCTGGAGGGCTAATATTTCACTAAAAACGATCTAATATGCATATCCACATACTTATGGATTATTATAATTACGATATTAAAAAGAAACACTATTTTAAAGATTATAGAGATTATATTAGATTTATATTTCAAATATGACAAAATGTTGATTTTTATAGCAGCAACCCCTCAACGGCAACCTTGTGCCCCATCAGGTAAAACAGGCTACGTTTGCTTTGCATTGTCCCCACCCGATGGCAGGGATATAGTATGAAGCGATTCCTTATTAGGTTCTTGATGAATGTGGGTGGTTGATATTCAGCCTGGTTCTATGTCCCCCCTTTTTAACTTAATTTAATTTAAATCAGCCCGGCGCCAGTGAGCGTCCAGCTTTTTCAGGGGGGCTGTCATTCAGCCGGGGGACGGAGACGTAACAAGGTCCGATTACAGACTTTTTTTACCCGGATCGACCAATGGCGTCAGCAGTGGGTGTACTTTCCGTGGGGTTTAAAATGAAATTTTAAACACTGAGACGGCAAACGGGATGGTGCCGTCGCAGACCTTGGAGGATCTGCCCGGTTCGGGGCAGACGCGCCGGGGAAAGGACATGCACGTTCAGGACTTGTATAATGAGCGACACAGGCTTGCTTTGAGGGGGTGGTTTCGGGGGCCAGGAATCGGACTTATCCTTCTTGACCGAAGAGGGAATCCCTAGCTTCCTCTCCGATGAGGAGATCCGGCGCATCTCCCGGACTGCCGGACTGCTTCTGTCAGCAGCTCCATGAACTGCTCCTCGGTCACTTACTTCCCCGACGCTTCGGACGTGGAGCCCCCGGAGATGGGCTGGCCCGCCCTCGGGTCCAATTCCCGGGGAATTACCCGAGCTGTCGCGCACTTTCAGCCCGGCTACGGCGAATGCATTTAGAGCTGCAAGGAGGCGGTGAGGCGCATGATTAAAAGCGCAGAGGAGGTACATCTGCAGCGCTTACTTTATTATTCCACAGTTCGGTTGTTTCTTTCAATAGGCAAAACTTCCCCTAATGAAATGCCAGCCCTTAGTTTTTTCAGGCAGTGTCACCACTCATTGCTTAATAACCTAATTGATTGTTTTGAAAGAACGCACTCCAAAACGCGTTTCGCCTTGGCACTGGCACTGCGAGCCCGACTTTAGCGCTGGAGTTGATTACTCAGTTGGGATGGGATCATTTAAACCGTGATCGCTCATGGCAAGGCTCTCAGTGGCGTTTCCCGGACGGCTTGACCGTCTTTTAATCTGGGTGATCGTCACTGGCTCCCACACCGACCAGGATATCCTCTGCGAGAGGCGCGTACATCTTCCTGGACCAGTCCTGCATCCCCTCCTTCCTGCAGATGTGCAGAAATCAGTGTCCGTCTTGACAGCCTTCAGGTAGGGATTGGGAAAGTCCCCTATGCCCTTCTTTAAAAAAATGATTGCCTGGTTAATTAGACAAGAATTAAAGTAGTTGCTTAAGGGCAAATGTTTCTTATGTGCTGACTTTAACGCCTACTCTTCTCTGCCATGAAGCACATGCGAGTGCGGACAATAATGGAGCAACGTACTTCACGCGATCCGGAGCGAAGATCGTGGGGAAAGTCAACGAGCGCTTCATGCTGATCGACGGAAACCGAGTGGCTACGGGTTCGTACAGGTATAAAGTGACGTGTGCGTGACGTGTGCGGCCAGTCTTCGTGCTGCGGTGGAGGGCGCAAACGCATTTGTCCCCCCTGTAAGAGAGGATTACCAAAACATTAAAAGATTTCAAAACTGAACTTCAGGTAGTTCCTGTTAAAATGTGTGCTGGTGCCATTGATCCAATATGGTCCTAAACCCAAACTCAACATTTCTTTGTAATAATCGAGGTGAAGGGGTACATAACCTGATCAGTTTCCTAATCACTGCTGTGGGACCAGTGTCTGTGAAATGCCAGGAGTTTAGGACCAGATGGTCCCTGGGAGAATAGGATGTGGGTGAGTTTTAATATCTAAAATGTTTTGGTTTTATCAATCATCTCTAGTAAGAATAATGATGATAATATGTGAAGTATGCTTTGGCAAGACGATTGAAAGATGACAGACAAATGGCCTAATGGTTAGGGAAGCAGACTTATGCATCCCCAAACCAGCAAGGTGGCACTGAGGTGCCCTGAGCAAGGTGCCGCCCCCAAGCACTGCTCCCCGGCTGCTGGATTAGCTGTGACATTACAATGTTGTGTGTGGCGTAAATGCACTGTGTGGCATTCACTTGTCAGACACGGTAGAGCCTTCTCAGGAAGGTTCTCACTTAACGTTAGGGTGACTAGACTGGCTGACGGATCCTAAAGCCGTTTCAGCTACGGGGTGTGTTTCTGTTCTAGACTTAAATAGTGTCAGTCCCAGCCAAGAGAAATGTAGGTTATCCTGTAAACCTGGAGCTCATTGGGAGGCTTTTCTGCCGCTTGCACTCACAGCTATCTATAATACAAGAGAAGCGGCGTCAAGGGGAGGCCCCGTGAGGCGGAGGTGTCCGTATCGCTGCTCGGAAAGCCAGAGGGATTCTGCGAGTTTAAGTGTACAGCAGCTTCCTGCAAAGAGACGAGCACAGAACTATATCTGGGTTTAGTTCCGTAAGGAACAACTGCTGCTGCACGATTTAGTCTTTCTGCTAGGAAACTGTCATTTTGCTACACAGCTGTGTGAAAGCCAGCAGGTTTAGTTTTACAACTTAAGACATGCATTTTTGCTAATGTGCTTAATGTAGCGAATGGATCATTTCAGTCATGGTATTTGAATAATATTATTCTTTCCCTCCTCAGATTCAGCTGGAGAGATGGGGAAGCTTAACAGCAGCAATCTGATCGCGCTTTCCGGTCAGATTACGGAAAACTTCGACGTGGAGTTTCATATCCTCTACGCCCAGTCTTCGCCTCTCAGTGCCCAGGCTCTGGCCACTAACCAGCCCAGCAGTGCCGGGGATCATCGGCCTTTGAGGTGCCCGTTAAACCGGGAGGCCCACCGGGTTCCTGTGCCAGAGATCGTGGGCGAGGATGGCCATGGGCAGCCAGGGGGTGACCTTGAGGCCAATAAATGACACCATGATGGCCGTCCTCCATCCGACACATCCACGATAGTGGCAGACATGCGTCTACCGCTCCCTCTGCTGGGAACGCCGCAGAACCCGTGGTGGGAATGCCGGCACTAGATTCCAAGACCCCAAGTTTTGTTTGCAGTCCAACCAGCACTACCTTGATGGACGGTGCCACGCAGACGGACCCTCAAGACCAGCCCACACGGTCGAGCCTCTCAGCCACTGCCACTCAGACAGATCTCCAGGGACTCGCCTCTGTGGAACAGGGACAGAACCTCAGCTTTATTTTACTGGCGAGAGCAGAAGGCTGTCATGGTCAGGACACTCGCCTGATGGTGAGAGGCTGACCTGGGAGTGCCAGCAGTGCTACTCCAGGATTCGCTGCAAGCTGGATCACATGGTCACGCTGCTGTCCAATCGCCGGGAGCTAGCGCAGCTCAAGGACCTCCCCTTGTGCCCACGATGGCGGAACGGTAACGGAGCCAGTCAGATTTTGGTAATGCAGGGAACACTGGCTGCTCCATGGACAAAGTGTAAAGGGTTAAAGTAAAAATCATAGTAGTATTGTTAATAATGATTATGGAAATAGAAGTTTTCATAAAGTAACTGAAATGGATGCACACATGCGTTGGTTATGTCTTGTTATGCTACTCTTGGCATTGAATTTTTTCTCAATTTTAAAATGTACATTAAAATAACTCGTGCTTGAAAATGTTGCTAAGGGAATTGGTTTTTAGGATTATAATAAAGGGTTACCCATTTTTTTTTAAATTGGCATACATTTTATTCTGAATTTCATTATATGATTCTGGAATTCACACATATGTATGTGTGTTTCATTATAAGTTCTCGTTGCAGGTGCAGTGTTTAAACCAAACTGAAAGCAAAGAAAAAAAACAGTTGTTAATATGCATTTTAAAAAGATGCCCCCTATTGGAAAAAATGTGCTTTCAAATTAACTGTATACGCTGACTAGTCATTAGATCGTAAAATGTATTTCTTTTAAATTATTTCAGCATATTAATCCCAGTCCAGAATTTAGGGCGTCGGATGTTACCCATATTTAAATAGCATTTTATTAAACTCGATCGCAGCAGGCTAGAGTTGGATATCACTTTAAATGCATTGCAAGTTTTCTCCAAGATAATTGTCCTGCGCTTTTCAAAGATTTAAAAGCGTGTTTCTTTTCATTTCCTCACAAAGAAAATCCAGCAAGTTGATATTAGTATTTTCCGCACAGCGCAGTCTGGCACGGGCACTGGCGTGCGGCCTCCCCAGGCGGACAGCGCCCCCTCCCGGTCGGCCGCTGCGCAGCCTGTCTCACGCCGCCCCCTTCAATAAAGTTTCTATTATGACCTGCGACCAAAGATGGCGGCGCCCCTACCCTCCATGAAATTTTGGAAACCCGGTAAGAATCCTAACGCGCACCGCCGCACCGCCTGCTTTAAATGCCGCTCCGTGTGCGTACAGACCCGGGCGCGCTGCACCAATCCCGGCCTTTATGCGCCAATGTCCCGCTGATCGCAACTGCTCCGGAGAAGCGCGTCGCAGCGCGCCGGGCGAGACAGCAGGCGTATTCCGCCTGCACGCAGAACCGCCCGCAGGAACTCTGAAAGTGAACCAAAAACAACTGGATTTCCCCGATGTACATGGGATCGCAGCATAATACGCTGCATCGTACCCATATATTAAAAATACGGCTGGAAACAGATGGGATCGCCGGTAGGCGGCTGCCCTCTTGGTGCTTAGCGACCATGTAGGTCGTCGCTGCGACCATGAAGCGCACATCTTCAGCTTCTAGTAGACATGAGATGTGTCCAGTAACCGAGGCTGTCCCGGCTTTGCAGGAGCTTCTAAAATCGCGATCCAGCCCCGACCCCTCTCTGCTGGCATCCCTCTTCCGCCCTGGAACCCATACCTCGATTGCGTCCATATATGCAATTCTGGACGTAAACATAGCAACAAAAAAAAAACACATGCGTAATCTGTGCTGAGAATGTAGCACGATATGGGGAAACAACCGTAAAATCGACCCCCACGTTATCACATTTGTTTTGGATGTTCCTAATTAGGTTCCTAAATAAGTCGCCATTAAAGGCACTTTCCCATTAATGCTAGAATGCCGTCAGCTTAAATTACTGAAGGGTTTTTAGCAGGATCTGGCTTTGCTTAGCAGCACTCGTTCTGATGGCTATGAGAGCCGACGTGTTTTGGTCTGATTATCGATCCATTAACCGAGGAAACAGAGGACGACATTGGGGATCGGCTTATTCCCCTATTCCCAAGGACTCACAGAGGCTGCATTTTAATCCTAAAACTCATTTAAAATGTTTAGATAACTTTATGAATTATGGAAGTTTCTAATTCAGATTAATCTGCTAACTGGTAGAATAAAATATTAGCTGGAGTAATTTTCTCCCCCAAGACACAAACCAGTTTGCAAAACAAAAGCCCCCAAACAGTCCCAAGTTGCTTCTGAGCCTTGGACGCTGGAAATGACACTTTTTAATGTGAAATGATCCATAGTAAAACTAGATATATCACGGCCCGCTGCAGACTCTAGTCTCCCACAGAGAGGCTGCTGTTCATTCCAATCTCCTGATACTTTTGGGTCACTTGGGTCTGTGTTGACTCTGCGTCAGCAATCTGTGACTGTGTCCAGAAGGTTGCTGGTTCGAATACCTTGGCTAGCAGAATAGCAAAGCCCTTAGCCCCAAAAACTGCTCCAGGGCTGCTGGATAAATGACTGATCATGGGCTCGAACCCAAGCTTTGCCCTCATCTATATATCTGTGTCTGTGTGTCTCGTTGGAGAACTGGATGGCAAATGACAATAAGATACTAAAAATATCAATATTGGTATAAAGTCTTGCTTTGACAATGCTGACAAATATTGCTCCATCAGGGTCGGACACCCCTGGCGTGTCTGAAGAGAGGGATCTGACCACTGAGACCTCCACCTGTCCTGTTATCTACAACCCCCACAACACACTGTCTATCGAGAAACAGAGACAGAAACTTCCGGTCTTCAAGGTACTGAACCATGATGTCATTGGGGAGTGAAGAATCAATAGTGCAATATAGCCTGTCTGTGATAATGGTGCACAGAAGTGGGGTGTTTATCCCAGCAATATGTGATGTATCAGTGTTTTGTGGTTAATACTGTATATGTTTCTGTACTTTATGCTTTACTTCTGGATGCCTTTCTGTTCAACTCCTAAAATTTACCCAAAACTCTTCCACTTCCAGCACAGAAATCATATCCTGTACCTGGTTGAAAGCTACCAGACGGTGGTGATTGTGGGAGAGACAGGGTGTGGAAAAAGCACTCAGATTCCCCAGGTGGGTATGGGACCCCCCCGTGACTGGTCCGGTAAGGTACGGCCTTATGCTGAAATAACACATTGTGACCCCAGTGTCCTCCATGATCAGAAGTGTATATGCAAAAAAAATTAACCCTCACTGATGGTATTTGGTATCAACCTAATTAATTAGTATTTCTGCAGCATGCTGTGTATTTTGTTGTGCTTATTTGGTTAAATTATTTTTCATATGTTCTCAATGCACGAGTGTCATTAGTGTCCTTCCCTGCATCCATATTTTTTTCTGTCTTATTTGCTCAGCATTCCTCCTCTTTCATACGCTCCGTACTGAATCCCCACTGCACGTTTTCCTACACCGACTAGCGACCTCGGCGTCATGACGAGGGCGGGCCTGTGAGATCACTGATGCTAATGTATATGTTTATTTTTAGAGAAGCGAATCGGAGAGCTTTACTCTGAGAGAATCAGCCCCTGGGGCCCGTGCTGTATCTCTCCTTCAGTGTGCCATCTCTCTCTCTCTCTCCCTCTCTCTCTCTCTCCTCCCCCAGTATCTGCTGGAGGCCGGATGGGCCGCGGAGGGGAAGGTGATTGGGGTCACCCAGCCTCGCCGGGTGGCAGCTATTTCAGTGAGCATCCCGTTTTCTCTACACTCTCCAGCTATTTCCGCCCCGTTACCTATTAATAAACATAGGACCCCCAACACCGCACTCCATGAAGGGCCCATCTGACACTCGCTGGTTGGTCACATTCTCTCCCGCGATCGCGCCGTCCCAGGTCGCGAGTCGAATGGCAGAGGAGCGGGGCGCCCTTCTGGGCCACGAGGTGGGCTACACCATCCGATTCGAGGACTGCTCCGATCCCCATGCCACCCGAATAAAGGTAAACGCGGCACTGGAGGTCATGTCCTGTGCCATTGGTTCTGCTGAATTTAGCCATGTATCGTAATCATGCCCCCCCCAACCCTCCAGTTTCTGACGGATGGAATGCTCATTCGGGAAATGATGGCCGACCCCTTGCTGAAGAAGTACAGGTAACCTTTCCATCACACAGGCTTTTCTATTGGCTAGGCTGACATCAGAGTCAGCCTAATTGGCCTAGTACGTCGCCACGTATATGGAATTTGATTGGTGCGTTTTGGCTCCATTGCCCAGCCAAATGCCGTGCATTTGAGAATGAAGACACCACACAGAGTGGTTGATTACAGGAAACTGTAAGAGCGTTGGATGGCCAGGTAACATTGAAACATCAGTTTGCTTTAGCCCTGAAGGACCGACTCTTCCTTCCCTGTCCCCCCAGTGTCCTGATGCTGGATGAGGCCCACGAGAGAACGCTCTACACAGATATAGCCATCGGCCTGCTGAAGAAGGTGACGTGTGGGCTTCACCTCTCACTCTCTGTGCTGTGGTCTGTGCCTTGCCTCTGGGTGACCACGGTTTCTCTTTCTTGAACCACGCAGATTCAGAAAAAACGGCGAGATCTTCGTCTGATTGTGGCCTCGGCCACCCTGGATGCCAAGGTAACCCGGCGTTGCACGTAGACGTAGGCGAGTCCGTCCATGACACCCCGGTACGCTCTGGCTCTCTTTATCAGCCAAGCTCAGGATTAACCAAGTTAGGCTTGTCAAGTCAAGACTTAGAAGATCCTTTGGAGGAGTCCTTAAAGAATGTAGCAAAGGAAAACACAGCTTTGAATATTGGTGATGTGCTTTTTAGCTCAGTGTTTAAATTGGAACAGTGATACACACTGTATAATCCATCCATCATCCATTACTGTTTTTTGTTACTGGGCCGTGTTGAGTCTGGAGCCTGTCCCAGGAAATCCAGGGGAACACCCTGGCTGGGATACCAGGTCACTGCAGGGACACACTGCATAATGTACAATATGAGTGCATTCCTCTATTTCATGACGCGCACATCCAACATCTTATGTCTACCCAAAGAAATTCCAGGAGTTCTTCAACCTGAACGAGACGGGAGACCCAAGTAAGGACACCTGTGGGATCCTTACAGTGGAGGGACGCACATTCCCCGTGGATGTGTTTTACACGGTCAGGTGCGTAACGTCCCCCGCATGGATTGATCGATGGTTACCACGGTGGCAATTAAGACTCAATAATCGAGGTCAGATGCTTTCACAGCCGGGTTATACAAACTTCACCACTCTTGGTAATTAGCTTGTTTTTTTTTTAAAGTTGTCTTTATCTTTAATCCCTCTTGGAATTCAACCTTTATTTAATAATGTTTGTGTTTTTTTTTTTTTTTTTAGTCCAGTTCCTGATTATGTAAAGGCGACAGTGGAAACAGTGCTGAAGATCCATGAAACGGAGGATGACGGCGATGTCCTGGCCTTCCTCACAGGGCAGGTGGGCTTACCTGACCAGCTACATAACTAGAGTTTTTACCATGATATTTTTTGGAAAGCATTTAAAACATTCATTGCGATTAGCTAAAACAGATATCCTTACAATGAGAGAGATTTATTACCATGAACAAAACGTATTTTTCAGGAAATAATGGCCTCCTTATTATAAAAACTATCCAGAAACACTGTGAAAACACTCATATGGAAACGTTATTGGGTCGTCCGTAAATATGGTAAACGTAGACACTGTGTTGAGTGAGGGTACAGTAGTTGTGTTGTGTTGGTTTCATCTTGTCTTTCTGCAGGAGGAGGTAGAGAAAGTGGTGTCCATGTTAGTGGAGCAGGCCCGGTCCTTGTCCCGTTACGGTATGAAGAAGCACCTACGTGTCCTTCCCATGTATGCTGGCTTGCCATATGCAGAACAGATGAAGGTCTTTGAGAGAGTGCCCCCTACTGTACGGAAGGTAAACTGCAAAACCATGCTGATTTTAAATCTGTTTCCAGAAGTTAAACTGTTCTTCTGCATATTTAACTAAGTTAATTGTCTTGGGATGTTTGGCCAGGTGATTGTCGCAACCAATATCGCCGAGACTTCCATCACCATCAACGGGATTGTATTTGTCATCGACTGTGCGTTTGTTAAACTCCGAGCCTACAATCCGAGGACAGCCATTGAGTCTCTGGTGGTGATGCCCATTTCCAAGGCCTCTGCAAGTCAGCGGGCGGGCAGAGGGGGGCGCTACCGTTCTGGAAAGTGCTTCCGCCTCTACACAGGTACGTTCCGCCCAGTGGCAGTCTTTACCACCACTTAAACCACACCTCTGTTGACCCAGAAACAGTCACTACACTAAATGTTAAATAAACACCTTCCTTGCTTAGGAAAAGCTGACTTCTGACTCCACTCGCTAGCTATTTATTTAGTTTCTGAAACATCTGATGGGTAGCAATGGGGCACCGAAGTGACTTTTTCAGTCGCGCTCCAGAAACAATAAACCCACCCCAGTTTCTTGGGGTTGGAGTGGAACTTCGTAAAACATTGATCTGTTTTTAGTTGAGGAGGGCTGTGGGTGTGTGTTGCCCACACGGGTCTGCTCTTCTGTAGAGGAGGACTACGAGAAGCTGCCTGCATCCACCGTCCCTGAGATGCAGCGCACGAATCTAGCCCCGGTGATCCTGCAGCTGAAAGCCCTGGGCATCGACAACGTCCTCCGCTTCAGCTTCCTCTCGGTGAGTGTCGGTAGGAGCCAGACGTGGCCTTGGGGTCTTGGGGTCGCCCTGCTAGCAGGCCTCGTGGTTCTCCTGCCCCCCGAAGCCTCATCACGGTCCTCCAGCATGTACTGCAGCTCGGCGGTCACGTCTTGACGGTTGCGTGTATTCCAGCCTCCGCCGGCCCAGTCCATGGTCCAGGCCCTGGAGCTTCTCTATGCGCTGGGTGGTAAGAATCCCTATCCATTTTTTCCTCAATATTGTGGCCCTTAAAAGAGTTTTGCCTTAGGGTGTAACAGTAAGAACAGTGTCTGAGATTGATGTGTGGCTCAGAGGGTCAGGATGCTGAGCCTGTGATCAGAAAGGTTGCCGGTTCGAACCCCCAGGTCAAATGAGTAATTTCACTGTTGACCTCTGTAAACCCCTAATTGCCTACTTTCTAAAAAAAAAAGAAGTGTGTCACTTTGGCTAAAATATAAATAAATATGTAATAAATAAAATGCAAATGTAGGAATGTATTGGAATCTAGATTAAAACGGCACAAATGAAAACCGACCGACTGCCCCATAAAAGTTGTCCATATTCTCAAGGTCAGCTGGTCTGTTTATAGAGTTTTTGGGGGTGGCATGAAATCATTAAGGTATGCCGAAGAAATGCAGAATTCGGCTGGTTCTGTTTTAGTTAGATACTCCTTGACAGCTAATGACAGGGCTGGCTTCCAACAACTAGGTCGTAATCAAAGTTCTGAAGCACAAGTATGTCCTACCCACTAAACTTTCACTTTGATTATATAATATCAAACGCTGCTTGTTTGTGTATGTATGCCGGCCAGAGCGAGACAAACAAAGCTGCCAGATGATGTTTTGTCTAGCGAGGCAGGCAAGGCGGCCATGTTATCATACCACTTGTTTGGCTGACGTCACACCTGTTGTGACTCAAAAATAATTTGTTAAGGGTAATGTGTAGGTCAGTGGAGTTGCAAGTACGATTAGTTGTAAGTTGAGGAGTTCCTGCAGTTATGGAGCAGGGGTTAGGGGCCTTTCTAAGGACCCCAGTGGTGACATCACTCTGCTGACTCTAGGATTTGAGCCTGCGACCTTCCGATCTCAGGCACAGCGTCCTAAACCACTGAGCCACACACTGTCCTTGAGCCACTGTGCTGATGCTCTCTGTGTTCATTAGCTGACGTCAGCTTTACCCCTCAGGGTCCAGTTACTTGAAGGACGTTGCGCTCTGTCCGCAGGACTGGACCAGTACGGGCGTCTGACTGACCCCATGGGCGTGCACATGGCTGAGTTCCCCCTGGGGCCCATGTTCGCCAAGATGCTGCTGGAGTCTGGCAACTTCGGCTGCTCCAAGGAGATCGTGACCATCGCGGCCATGATGCAGATCCAGAACATCTTCGTCTCGCCGCCCAATCAGAAGAAAGCGGCTGTGAGTTCTGGATGTTTCGCCGCACAATCCTAGGCAGGAGGCTGCCCTGGCCGTTACCGTGGCTACTGGGTGTTTGCACTCGCTTTTCAAGACTGAAGCTTCAAGATGGTTCCACCTGATGCCAAAAAGATGTGAATAAAAAAAAATAAGCAATTACACATTAATTATGAATATATATGGGATCATAAATATAGGACAGAGCTGCTGTGTTTGGGACCGTGCAGGCAGCCAGTCCCAAAACCGCATGTGGCCAGTTGGCATTACAGGATGTTACACAGAGAATTATCGATCCCATGCTGTCATCGCAACATTAGCCAACATTAGTCACGATGATGTAATCACCACAGTATGGCACACCCGACCGATTTGGGTTTTTTTTTCTTTTTGACCCCCCTGTAAATGGGTTTGCTAATCTGTGGGCTGTTCATTGAGTACTTGTGGGTTGCATGCCCAGTTTCACAAATGGAAATGTCTTTCTCTTTGCTGGGAAGCCCCATTTTTCATCAGTATAGACTCTGCCTCTCCAGAACGCGGGCAGTCGGGGGTCTACCCTACTCTTTCACTCTCTCCTGCACTAACAGCACCTCCTCTCTGCCTCTCTCTGAACTTTATAAAAGAGGCAAGCAACCTTGCAAAGGCAAGAAACCCTCATCCTCTCCCGCCCCGTCTTGCTCGCTCTTGCCCGTGTCTCGTTTCACCCTCGGTCACGTCAGCTTTTGATGTTTTTACACATGTGGTCAGAGAACGGTCTCATGTGAAGTCCCTGTTGCCTGAAAATTACATCCAATAATAGTCAAGCCAAAAACCAGAGCCAAAAATCTCCTGATCTGATGGCTTTAACCAGCAGGTAGGTGTGTCCAACACCGATGAAGGCTGCAGGTTGACTCAACAGACATCTTCTGAGAAGATGCTTTATGGTCATGAATTTGTTTCTCAGCTGCAAGCCCTTAATGAGGCAAGGATTAAGTGATGACAGGCAGCAGTGAATTTGGCAGATGCCCAGTGCATGCTGGGATATGTTTCATACAAGGCTGAAATGTAGAGGATCTGAGGATCTCATAATGTCGGGGTTTCTGTCAAATCATGATGCACACTGAATGCCTTGCTGTCAACCATTCTGTCCTGGATATCACAGCTTATCACTGGTCTCCTGGAGCTTTGTCTCCACCCTTTGATACTCATTAATTTATCCTCGTCTCTGGGTTTATTCCCCCCCCTCCAGGCACGAGAGCACAGGAAGTTTGCCGTTGCTGAAGGAGATCATCTCACCATGCTGAATGTCTATGAAGCCTTTATCAAGGTGAGAAGCCTTTATCACCGGTGAGGAACTACATTTTCTGTCAAACTTTCTACTAAGCTGTTACAATTTCTGCTTTGGACCCCCCCAGCACCAGAAGAGCTCCCAGTGGTGCCAGGAACATTTTCTGAACTACAAGGGTCTCCTCCGCGCAGTAACGGTTCGTGAGCAGCTACGGCGACTCATGAATAAGTTCAAGGTTCCTCGTACCTCCAGTGAAGGTGGGTGCTGCATTTGCCCTGCTCGGTATCAGCTGATCGCCAAGGCTACGGTGGTCTGCATTCCTATCATCACCCCCCACGTCCTGTCCAGGTGACCCCGACGTCATCCTGAGATGCATCGTTTCGGGATTCTTCGCCAATGCTGCCCGACTGCACCATTCCGGATCATACAGGTGTGATCCCGACCCACGTAGGCTCTCGAACTGCTGCTGTCTATGCCCGATGTCTCACTCGGAGACCTTGAGGTGTCTTAGGGGGTGAAGTACTTGTGGTTCCTCATCTTGGTCCCTCCGCCCCAGGACCCTGCGGGACGACCGGGAGCTCCACATCCACCCCAGCTCGGTTCTTTATGCCGAAAAGCCCCCAAAATGGTAAGCTGCCTCGTGCCTGTGGTAAACTGGACATCTGCCACACGGCACTCTGTATCTGCTCACGCCTTGCCCATTCCCGCTCAGGGTGGTCTATAATGAAGTGGTGCAGACCTCCAAGTACTTCATGCGTGACGTGACCGCGGTGGAGTCCTCCTGGTTGGTGGAGCTGGCACCTCACTTTTACAAGCAGGCCAAGGTAGGGGGGTCGGCACGGAAAAAACAAACAACTCTCTGATAATGCGCTTGCCGGAGTGCGGCGGGTGACTCCTCCAAAATTAAAGGAAAACCGACATTCCCGTGCCCCGAAATGTAGTCGAGTATCTTGCACCTTAATGCACAAACGCCTCAATGTCTTAGGACGATGCGTCGGAGGAGGGCCGACCGATGTGTGGTACAGCTGCTATGGGGGTGGGGGGAGGGTGGATGGGGGTGGGGGGGGATGGACGACATGTTCCCGAATCGAGCTCCATGCTCACTCACTGCCTCGCTCTCTGTGTTCTCCCAGCACGGGTCGCTGGGCAGCAAAAGGGCCAAGGTCATCTGAGCGGGGGTGCCATGGCCCGCTGCCCCCCCACAGCTACCCTGGCCGCGGGCCGCGCCTGCGGGGGCAGGTAGATGGGTAGTTGGCTCTGCCTTCATGCGCCGAAGAGCGGAGCGGAGGGAATAACCAGTCTGGGGGCGGCGGGCGCGGAGGAGAGGGGGACGAGCTCCACCAACACTGTGCTCCATCTCTGTGTAGATAGAGGTGCAGTATTTATTTATTTCCTCAGCGCCCCGACCACCTGTACATAAAGACGGGGCGGATTCCGATCTGGCCGAGGGGGCCCTCTGTGTCAGCCAGATGCCAAGCTTTGTATTTATGCTTATTTTTTATTATTCTTCTTCTTTTTTTTTGAGTTGCGGGACAGCACGGTACGCACAGCGGGTAGGGGGGCGTTCTCCCTGTGGGGGGGACCCCATGTAGTTATTTCTTTAAAAACAAAAACGGGGAAAAAAGCCCTACACAAACACTCACACACACAAGGTTCGACAGCTTGGACTTGAGAATCTGCACCTATGACCTCAGGTTTCCTGTCGCATAACATCAAAAATCTGAGAAGTTAGACGACAGGAGAACTTATTTTAACGGAAGCTAAGTAAACTGTGAGCCAGTGTTTTCTGCTTCAGACACCCTTCAAGTAGGATTTCCTTTGTCTGCTGGACGAGTTCTGGTCCTCATCATCCATTAGCTTAAATTCCGTGGCCTTTAACCATTATGTGCCAAATTTAATTGAACCATACTTGTGATTTTAATATGTGGAATGTTTAAACACTGTGAAATGTACCACTTACATTCTTATATACCCGTGGAACAGAAATAAGCCATAATGTGTTGCTTTTTCTTTGTCATGTTCACCACGTTATGTGACCCGTTAAATTGTAACAGGTAGTGCTTTATTTTTATGCAATTAACTTTTTTCTTTGTTAGTATTATATGGACAACCTCTGTGTGTGGGTGGATTACAAAGCTTCCAGGAAGAACGTAGTCTTGAGTGTCAGGTTTCTGAGAGCAAATAGGGCAGTGTTGTATTCCACTAAAACCTGCTTTCATTTCAGTAAGGTTACGGTTATAACTTTATTGATGAATGTCCGCATGGTTGTATATTGATTGTTGTCCTATATTAGGCTAGATTTAATTGTTAAACACACAGGAGTACTAAGGAAAATGTTAAATGAATCTGCTAAATAAATATACAGTCTGATGCTCTTGCATGTTAATTAAAACTCTGATTACAACTAATGAACAACTCTAGTCTATTAACCTAGTCGACTGCAAGAAGTATATGTATCTCATGTAACCTGTACTCAGCCTAAATGTAGCTCAAGTTATGAAGTTCCTGTTCTGTAAGGCTCATCTCCCAAGGTCTGTCCAGAACATCCTGAAATAAAGTTGTAAGATACCAGTACGTCAAGGTGCTTGGTGATCCGTTCTTCAGAACTATGTCTCATGTGTGTTAGAGTTGTAAGGGTGTCGGCAAACTGAGAGAATAAACAACCAAAACACATATGGATTTATGAATGTAGGTTACGCGCACACACGCACACAGACAGACTCGGATACCTATCTAAATGGGGACCGTCCATTTAGTTCTACTGGAAGAATCCTAATCTCATTCACGATACCCTTAACCCCTACCCAGCCCTTTCCTTAACCATAAGTAACCAACCCAAATACATGACTTTCGGGATTTTTACTTTTTTGATTGCATTCACACATTTTTATAAAATTAAGTCTGAAGTACTGAGGACCAAAAAATTTACCTCTCTAGTCACACTTTTTGAGGATTTACTATACTTTTGAGGTCCATTCTCTGTGCAGACCAGCAATGGGTATGCAAATAATTTGATTTGCAAGGAATTGGCACGTCTAGTCACCAGACACAGCGAATGCCTTTTAGATGCATTAGACAGCATTACCAGCACTTGATGGAGTTTGATAGAGGTCACATTTAAACTGCATGCGTCATGTTGAGGGCCCCCCCGTGGCCATCCAGATCATTCCCCAATCGAACATGTGTGGGATCAGCTCGGACATCGACTCAGATCTAGTGCCGATCTGCAGGATCTCGAGGGCCAGTTACAATGGCTGTATCGCTTCATGGGGGGGGGGGGGCAGCAGCAGTGCGCTCATACTGAAAACTGTTTTCCGTTTGATCTGATATTATAAATATTATGATACAGTCACGTGACCTTTCACCACGTGCAGATTCATTTAATTTCCACCATTCCTTAACTTTTTTGTCACTGTGTGTGTGTGTGTGTACATATACATATACAGTATATATGATTCATCTAAAAAGGTACTGCTCAAACATACTGGCATCACTTCAGTTAAATGTTATAATCTTGGATTTCACCTCCAGACAAAAACCAGCTTGTCAGGATGTCTTTATCAGCGAATGACAGCTTGTCAGCAAATAATGGTGTCATAATTCTAAGGACAGAGGATCTGTGTGGAAACGATCCCCAAATAATGTAATTAGTCTGACGTACGTTTCAGAAGACTGTTCTGTCAAGTTTACCCTTTAAATATGTTTTTGTGATGATTCACAAATACACTATATTGCCAAAAGCTTTAGGACGCCTGCCTTTACACACACACACGAACTTTGACATCCCATTCTTAATACATAGGCTTTACTATGGAGTTGGCCCACTCTTAACAGCTATAACAGCTTCAACTCTTCTGGGAACACCTTCCACAAGGTTTAGGAGTGTGTTTCTGGGAATTTTTCAACCATTTTTCCAGGAGAGCATTTGTGAGGTCAGGCACTGATGTTGGATGAGAAGGCCTGGCTTACAGTCTCCACTCTAAATCATCCCAAAGGTGTTCTATTGGGTTGAGGTCAGGGCTCTGTGCAGGCCAGTCAAGTTCCTCCACACCAAATTATTCATCCATGTCTTTATCGACCTTGCTTTGTGCACTGGTGTGCAGTCATGTAGGAACAGGAAGGAGCCATCCCCAACTGTTCCCATTAAGTTGGGAGCATGAAAATATCCAAAATGGCTTCATATGCTGAAGCATTAAGAGTTCCTTTCACTGGCACTAAGGGGACAAGCCTAACCCCTGGAAAACATCCCCACACCATAATCCCCCCTCCACCAAACTTTACACTTGGCACAATGCAGTCAGGCAAGTACTGTTCTCCAGTCAATCACCAAACCCAGACTCATCCATCGGATTGCCAGACAGAGAAGCGTGATTCGTCACTCCAGAGGACATGTCTCCACTGCTCCAGAGTCCAGTGGCGGTGTGCTTTACACCACTGCATCTGACACTTTGCATTGCACTTGGTTCTG
>JAODKM010000037.1:19779863-19797179 GCA_026780845.1 Petrocephalus sullivani
GTTTTTGGTTTTAGTGAAACCACGTTAAATGACATTCCATCTGACCTGTTAAAAAGCATTGGTTTAATATTTCGTACCGTGTGAGTTAGTGAACGTTAAACTGCGTACAATGTACAGCTTCATAATAAGGATTATTGCCAAATAGAACTATTTGGGGTTTTTAAATTTAAGACATGAAATTTCCCGCATGAAATCATTATTTACATTTTAAAAGCGTCCGTGTTCACTAAAATTTATAAGCTCTTTTTGACATGACTTTTTTTTGTTGCCAATATAAAAATTATATGAGCAATAAAATACTACCATCGTAAAAGACAAAAAATCTTAGAAAAAAATCTAAATTAAAAAATTCAGTCGATTTTCATATACGTCCCTGTGCCGTGCTTAGAAATCAATGTGGTTTAATAAGCCGTGCAAGGTAGCGGGTGGTCAGCAAAGACATACTGCACGCGAAGCACCCGTATTAAAAGGTATTTTAGAGCATGTTTTCGAATGAGAGCGTATGTCTGGTGCAGCCGAGGCACAAGAAAGTGCGTCGGAAAGAACGCCAATCGGTCCGGAGGGGCTGAAAGCGAGTCTTCACACCCCCGCGGGGTGTATTGTAAATTAAATCTCTACCTGTCCTTGTCGATGCGGCGCCCTATGCAAGCATCCCCGTTAGCGCCCCCCGTCCGAGTGAAATTGGCTGGCAGAAGCTGGCGCCCTAGGCAGCCGCCTATGTTTCCTATATTTTTGACCGGTCCTGGATTAAATGTCTCTCACCAGGTAACAGCCGGGCTCTTCTCCTCTGCAGCGTTTTCAGGCTGAATTAATGGCTGGATTATGAGATTTTGAGCAAGTTTTTATGCCTTACCAGCTCCCATGTTGAGAGATTTGTATTTAGAGGGAGGAGGAATATTTTTTTAATACTTTCGTATTCATTTGTTTTCCTTAACGTAAGAAGCGAAACCGAAAGATTTATCAGTTGACCTAATTTGGTTTAATCTGTAGCCTACTTAGAATAGATATCTTTGCTTAATTTGTTAAGTATTTAATTAGTATTAATTAAAAAAATATTAGGGAATATTAGACTTCAGGAGAAATAATTCTTGATTATACACCTATAATTTCTGCACCATCATACTGCGACGCTGAAACTGAATTATAGCGAAGTGTAAAGCAGTTAATATGCGTTTTCTTTCGTAAGGTCTAGGTTTTCTGTCAGCTTTAAATCACAAAGAACATCACAGGCCCTAAACCTTGCATTAAAACAATACCAGACTTTCAGAGAAAAATTTAGCATTTCTTAATGATATGGCTACCTGGCATCATATAAAGTGAGACATATAGACGTACTTAACATATAACAAAAATATCCACTTATGTCTGATTTGAAATACGATTAAAATTAAAAAGCCAGATGCTCTCTTGTTTTCGAAATCAGTAGACCTATTACACATTCTGATTAATTTACAATATGTTGGCATAACTTCGCTGAGACGGTGCACTTATTTAAACTGCCCAAAGACCGCCCAACACGTTATGGGGCTCTGAAAATTAATTTAAAAATGAAAAAAATTTCACGCAGGGGAAATTTGTACATTTGGAGCAGGCGTCAGGGCTTGAAACCCCCGGCTTCGGTGACAAATTGAAAGTGTCTCAGTCTAGTTTACAGCCCTGATCAGGTCAAACGAAAAATATTGGAGGTCTGGGCAGGGAGACAGCTGGCCTGCTTCAGATAAATGGACTGATCATTTCTTATTGAGAAACAATTCCTAAAAGGTAGTTTACTGCGTGAGTGGGAAGCATCGGATACTCAATGCAGCTCTGTGCTCGTACCCTGACCCTAACACTGCTCCCGGAATTAAATGGATAGAGAGAGCGGCACTTTCTGATGGCAGAACTCCACGGGAAAGACACTCCATTTGTTATGAAGTAGGGGTCCTGATGAAGTGTAGGGAGCCTCTTTTTTTCCAGCCACACAAGGCCGGCCTTCAGACGGCAACTTGAAATGGATGGAGGAAGCCGATTGAATTTTACACTCTCTTGGTCATGATTAATGCGTTGGGCTTTGCGATGGGACAGTGCCACCACTAGGTGGTGGTAGTGATCTACTTGTGTGGCCCCCTCTGGGCTCGTCTAAGTAGTGTTATTCTTAATGCCTCTCCAGGTTTGTTATGGCTGGATCCTCAGTAAGTGTTTCGGTGTGACATGGTGGGCTTATAGTCGACATTAATTGATCACCTAAACCAGTGTTAAATATTTAAACGTAGTGAAATATTTAAAAACCAAATAATTAGTATTTTGCTTGAACTAAACTAACATATTAACATTGACGTACACGACTCTCTTGATTACAACAAACAACAGAAAGCCAGAAGTAACCAAATCATTGTCTTTTTTTTTTTTTGAGACGATAGATGTGCTATGTTGCGTATTATTGTTAATTAAAAATTAAGCCAGGGGGAGGCTGCGTCATAAGGGCTACGGGCGGCGCGCGGCTGAGCGACTGCAATCACGGCGATTTACAGCTGATCTCTCTAAATCACGCAATGATAAGGCTCTCCGCGCCATGCCATTAAAGCCGGGACAGGGAAATTTATGGTAACACTTCAAGAACAGGATCAATAAGGGCTAGCGGTGCTCCAAAGTTGGGGCAGTAACCAGTTTAATTTTGCATAAATAATGAAATGAGCCATCCAGTGCAATGATCACGGAGCTGGTGTTGCAAGTGGTTTCGGGGGGTTGTATAAGATTAAGGTGAAATCGCGCTGATTCCATACGCCGCTCTCTTTAAAGTACGCCTAGGTACGAATCAGCCACGAGCGATACGATTCCGGGCGGTTTCTTATACATGTGTTTGCTTTGCTGACGTTTTTACGTACAACTTACGCAAAAAACCGCAACCTTATATTAGACTGGAGAAACTGCAGGTTGAGTACCTAGATCAAGGATTATACAGGGCAAGTCCAACTGGCCTGGGGATTGAGAATCACTCCCCACCCTTAACCGGCTGTCGCGGTTTCTCTGCCGGGGTGGCGAGTGACGAATCCTGTTGTTTTTCTGTTGCACTAAAGAACCTGTACCGGGCTGTAAATAATAATAATAATACACCAATGGCCAAAGGATTAGCCTACTATTACTTGCGGTAGCATTCAGTTATGAGCAGATTAAAAGCACTCTTAATACATGAATACACAGACAAATGTATTTTACTGCTAATTTAAATTTGGCATATCAGTAGGCCTACAGTTAGCGGTGGCGCCATAGAGTATTAGTGACTGAGCAATGCAAACATGAAACACACAACTTCAAATGGAGATATACAATTGCATTGGTATCCCGAAGCTATTTTACTTGTATAGGCTATTCGTCCCCCGCCTAAAAGCACCAGCACTACTGCATAGAGCAGTTTTCCATAGTGTCCATCGGTTGTGCGATGACACTGCGCTTATCCAGTCACAGAGACGGGGCGGCGGGCTCCGGTCCTTGCGGTTTCTGATGAGAAACTTTCATAATACACAAGACGAGGTGCCACTTGACAACGGCAGAACGGCACGCGTAATAGAAAGCTCCCAAGAAATAATTTTATAAATCTTAAGTGTTTTAAACTTCCAACTGCTGCAATGCAGTTCTAGCCGTTAACCTTATGCCATTTCTAAACTAGACTTGTACCCAAAATTCACGTCATTAATCAAGGCCCCAGCACTACTGGGGAAAGCTGTGTTCATCCCCCTGTCTGACGCTCTACTTTCATCTTTGTACCACAGCCATAACAGACAAAACTGATTTTTTTTTATAATTTTTTTCATCTGTTGCATGATAGTATTTTTGCTGCTATCAAGACTGGGTATTACATGTAAATTGGGACTTAAGCTCAAAGTATGCTTGGCAGTTGATGGCCCTGCTCATACTTAGCTTGCGTTTGACCTCTCAAGTATAGGATTTTTGTCTTCCACTGGCCCATGGTTGGAAAACCAGAAAAGAGAAGCCAAATGTTTCCAGGCCCAGAGGAAACCATGGTCTCTGTGGATGAGGCAACTTATTTGGAACCTATTTAATGTCTCTTTGTAAATAGAGAAGTGTGACATTCCTCTGATGACAGAGAATCAGAATTTCCTCGGCCTTCTACCTTTCCCTGGGCTTCGTGTTTTTACCACTTGTGCTTGGAAAGAGGAGCCTGACACGGAAAAAGGTCGTCGGGAATTCTTCCAGGCCCAACCTCACCGCGGCCCCTAACCGACCGGGCCGATGGCGGCCTGCCTCTGTAAGGTGGGGGAATTGAGCAGAAAACTGGAGGTAAAAACAATGTGAGAGTGACGGGCATGCGGGACGGAGGGGGTGAGGGAGAAATCGATAGGAAATCAGCGTTTCGGGAGGCCCCGCTGTTTATCAGGTGACACGGTTAAACAGCGTTAAGGCACTAAAAGTGGGAAAAATACGGTGCGGCCGAGCGGGGGTATTGATCACTCCGGAATGGGGAGGCAGAAGGCCGAACCCACTAATAAAATAAGACGTATCTGAGAGGGAATCAGCTGGCATCGACCCGCTTGGTGATCAGGGGCAAAAACATCTTCACTGGAATTTAAGCCCTCTCCACTGGCCCGTGACCCCGGCCCCCCCTACCCACCGTGCTCATTTCGACAGCTGAATGCCAGCAGGGCCTCACCTCGCTGGCTTGCCAACCGTACAGGTGGAAAAATCACCTTGACTGGGTGGGCGCTCTGTCAGGTCAACTGCTTTGAAAAGCAGGCTCCATCAAGGCAGTTCTCTGACTGGCAGTGCTGGGGGGGGGGGTTAGAGGTCAGACTTGTTGCCGTAGATACATCCCTGATAGTTAGACAGAGGGCCAACGAGGAAACGTCTCGGTAACGCAGTGTGTTAGAGATGTGACGTTAAACAGGACCGAGCAGGACAAGACAGTTTTCATGGTGTTTAGTGATTCTTCTTCAGGAGTAATGGTGTCAGCCGGGGTGGGGAAAGAACTGTAACAACACAGAACGTATTGCAAGACGGAAGAGGAAGAGGAAAGGCCAGACTTAGGTGGGTGTGTTGGGGACAAATGATTCAATATGCACAGCTACAGCACTCAGGATTGGTCAAGACTACAGCTTGTGTGTGAGTAGCAACAGTGTATCTAAAAGGAGGGAAAATGGGTATGACAAACCCCAGACACCTGACTCTCCCTACAGGGCCAGTCGCACACCACAAACAATCTGTTATTTTTTATTTTCGTACTCCCTGAGGAAAATATGTCATTACAGTGTATTTATTTAGCAGTCGCTTTTAGCCAGGGCAATGTACAGTTTTGCAAAAGCAGGGTCGGACGGTCCCTGGACCAATTGGGGTTAAGGGCCTTGCTCAAGGGCCCAATGGCGACATCACTCTGCTGATCACAGAATTGTGAACCAGAGACCTACCGATCACAAGTAAAACACGCCAGGCCACACACTGCCCCCACTTATACTTGGATTTTTTTTTCATGCTAGACTTCCACAATCCCTGCTGGCATGTTCCATGCAGTTTTGAAGGGCTGCAGAGCCTAAGGAGTTAATCCTTTGCATGCCTCTGTAACAGTCTGGCAGGAATATTAACCGTCCCAAAAACTACATTGCATTCTGAAAACAGAACAGTGTAACAAACTCTTACTCCTTTGCTGTCTTTTCAAGTAAATGGCCTCTTTTTTATTTTAGGATGCTGCCTGAGACTGGTGCCTGGTGGGCATTTCCCATGTATGTGGGATTTTGGGTACACATGTCTGTGCTACATAACCTTTGCCCCAGAAGACCTCTAAGTTTCCTAGCATCAAATACACCAAAGCCGACTCCTAATACATATATTAGGTACGCAGCCAAGTGACAGCTGATTCTGATTTTTTTTTTTAAAAACTTTTAATTGGTTTTGGTGTAAATTAGAGGTAAAACCCCCAGTAGATCAGGTTAAACGTCCATCACTGTGTTCTTTATCCTTCATGCACTGGGACAGTTTGTAGATTTAGAAGTGGGATCAAACTGTTACTTGAAAGCCACTCTGCCTATAAACAAACGTCCATATTCTCCTCATTACTTAAGGGCTTTATTCATGTCCTTTAATGGTTCAATTTACCACTCCTCTGTAATTTAAAAATATAGTTTATGGTCCTTGTGTCTGCCTTGCAAAGCCGGTCCTAAATCATGAAATATTAGGGGAGTACCCTGGCATAATTACATTCATGTTAACATATGTTTACAGGGAGGCGGGGGCTCGCTCGTCTCCCGCGGTCCTATTTTTCACTTTCACGGGCTGCTGGTTTACGTTTCGGCGTTAAATGCTGACGACAATTAAAGCCTTAAAAAAAGGTGCACGGTTCCGATTCTCAAAAAAAAAGGTGCGTATTCGGTGTGTGGAACAATGGGTTCGGAAACACTGGCGGTCATCACAAAAAAAGGCGATTATGTAGCTTTAACTCTAATAAGGGGGATAACATAAAAAAAAAAGCTGGGACGGATAAATAGCGGTGGGGGGGAATCGCGGTAATTGCGGTGACTTTTGAGACCCTTTTATGCGCCTTCTGACTTCTTCTGTGAAGGAGCGCTATCAGCTGGGGCTTCTGGGTAATCCTTCACAGTGCGCTTTGGCCCCGAAAGCGCGCCATCGCCTTCCTCTGTCTCTCCCCATCCTTTCTTGCCCGAGTCGCGACGAACGCTATCTTTCATACGCAGATGGCCCTTTAAAGAAACCCGGGCGTCTTTCTCCGTCCAGCTCGCAGCTCAGATCCCGCACCTTAATGGCCGTCTCTCCCGCTAAACTGGCGCCTAATATACTGCTGCTTCCCCTCCCCTCCGGCAAACTCGCCCTGGCAGAAACACACGTGCTCTCTATCTCCCTCTAATTCCCCCCTTATCTCTGCTCGAGTCTTGAATGCACGCAAATAATTCATCTGGATTTCTCGGCTCTTATCTGACCTGCAGTCTCCTCGATGCCGGGAGTGTGTTTAGGGAGCACGGGAGAGTGAAAGCCGACCTGCCTGGAACTGATGTCACCGTCTGGCTCAAGGCTGGCCGCCGCTGAAACGCTACTCTGGACAATGCACAGCACTGCAGAATCTACCTGGGTCTTCGGTTTCTGTTAGCGGATAGCTGGAAGACTGCCGGCTGTAATTCCAGGGATGGGTTGGGGGGATGAAGTCCTCACTTCTGATGTTTTTCTGTTTTTCTGTGCTTTTTAATTTAGGGTGACAGGCAGGGGCGGGCGTGATGTGTCAGGGGCCCTACTCGGAAAGTCACTTTGTCCCCCACCTACATCTGCATAAAAAGCAAAATAAATAGTGAGTAGCCGGAAGATGGTAGCTAACTAGCTGATTAGCAGAACATGCTGCTTCAGTATCTCCTGAATAAGGAGCGTGTAATGCTTAGTGTAGTTGCTGTTCATGGCCAACAAGGTTCCCCATGAAAATGTGTGATTTGAGTTGCTGTGATCAGCACCAATGGTGACAGGCAGTATGCTATAGGGGAGAATTTTAAACAGGGGAGATTTCGGCTAATAAATTAGGGGTCCAAATGTGAAAAAAATTATGAAATGAAAAAGTTTTGTGTAAACAGTCGTTTCAGGCAGTTTAATTATGCAAGACATGAGTCCAAGTGCAGGTGACCATCGTGCTTCACTTTCTTTGTTCTCCAGTTCGGCCAATCAAATTCTCTCCGTCCAATTCCGTACCTGCTTATCCAGTGACGGATGCTGGCAAGGCCTGGGGTACAAGGTAGGCCAGCCTATCACAGGCCACGTAACAAAAGCACAAACTAAGGGCATTTTTTCAATGCACCAATTAGTCTCAACTGCACGTTCTTGGCCGTGTGGTAGGAAACCGGAGTACCCAGAGGAAACCCACAGGAACTAGCTACTCACACACAAGCTGTTAAATTCACATTTTGTACCACAGCTGCTCCTAAGGACCGACTTTTGTACCTTAAAGGTAGCGGTCCTGACATTTTGAAGTTACAATAAGGATGATTTGTACAAACACAGCGAATTGTGTTTGTACAAGTCATTATTGTCATTATTGTTATGTTATTGCCAGTATGGCTGTGGTCACATGTCCACAAAAAATGACTTTGGTTTTGTTTCCGCCGTGGGCTGGTCTGTTGACACAGCTTAAGAACCGAGCTGGGCCAGTCCCTGGAAGACCACAGTCCTTTTACTGTACTGTGATAATCACGGTAAATCTGTGTCCACTTGTCCCCGGTAACCTGGAATGTGCCCTTGGCATGACTCGCGGTGCTGTGTAGGACGTGTAGACTCACGCATCCCCCCATGACTATCTGCAATAGTTCTTATTCATCAGAACGAGCAGCTTCACCATATTTAAAGGGCCCCTGTTCCAATACTCAGAATTAGAGCTCAGTCCATTGCAGGGCACAGACAAACTCTACGGGTAGTTTAGATACCATTTTGCTTAACTGAATGTCTTTGGACTGTGGCAGTAACATGGGAGTGCATGCAGTCTCCACATAAACACAGCCAAAGTGGGAATCGTCTGTTCCTATCTATAACTGATGGCGTAACTCTTAATTTCCCTTTGTGGGAGTAATAAAGTTCATCTTGTCTTATCGTAACCTCGGACTCAGGAAGTACGAGACGGCCTCCTGGTTTAAGTAGTTAGTTATGTTCACATGGTTGCACCGGAACTCACCGTTTGATCACTTTCAGCCATAACTAGCTGACCGTAATAGAGTGACAGTAAAGAACAAGGCGAGTCTGCCCGTTTTGTTTATGAAATTCCCCTCATTTTATGGAAATTTACTGGGCACTTGTGGATATTTGGGTTTAATCATCTTGGGGAACGGTTATAGGTCTTTTCCACCCTATGGAAATACTGTCTTATATCCATCATCCTTCTATTTCACTGCTGTGTCACCCAGCGTAAACTGGAAACTCAAATTTTGTGCGAGTTTTTATATATTGTCTTACATTCTACAGTGTGACCACAACTGGTCTTGACTCTGCAGTGGAAAACACCCCTGGCTATGTTGGCTGTGTAGCATAGGGGGGGGAAATGGCATTTGTTTGTGTGCTTTTTCCAGGAGTGAGAGCAAAGCGGTCTGCTTTTTTTAAAAAACCATTCTAATATAATTGAGACAACAGCTATTGTTTATACTATACTTATTTGCTGAACATTGGACATTTATGCATCCAGAAATCCTACTAACAGAGTTGTAGTTAAGGAAATGTAAGTTTAAGTTTACTGTTGGACACAGGGGTAAATATCTGACAGCCAGATTTTACACTCGGTAATAGGTTTATGTGGTAGACAGGACTGGGATGTGTTCTGGGGCCTCTGTAAGCCGCAGAACATTCTAAAGTCACCCCCAAACCAGCATTCTCTTGCTTTCCTTGTACCACAGACAAAAACAGTTCCCTGTATGGAATATTGTCATTTGAGTCCGTGAAAAAGTAGCCAGATTTTGACCAAGAGAGACCTGGTGATCGTTTGTTCATTTTATTGTTTGTTCAGTTTATTGCTCGTTTGTTGATTGTTTGTCGCAGAGCTGTGGGTCATTTCACGTCCGGATGACCGGAGAGCCAGAGTCCTGCTGCAGGTGTGACATCGCCCAGCTTCTCGTTTTATGGTGCTTAACCGATACCGATTTGTTTTTTTTTTTTACCGTCCAAACAAAAGATGCGACGTTGTGGAAAAGGTGACTCCCGATGCCAAACGACAATCATTTGGACGGGAAAGAAAAAGTTCAGGTCTTTTTCTTTACCCCAAACACATCTGTGTGGCACGAGCTTTCAAAGAAATCCTTTGACAGTTCAAATATCTGGGGACAGGTATTAGCTATACCTATTCATTCTGTGCTTTAGAAAGTGTTAACGGGACTAAAAATTCTGCTTGGTCCTGAGCTTTTTTTTGGTCCAGATGATTATGAAATCCAATAAAAATAATTAGGCACAGGACAGAATCAATAGGAGACCACTGTGAGTGGGACTCTCCTAGTGTGCCGGTCAAACTCTACGATCCCAAGGCCCCCGCCGTCACGGTGCGGAGCAGCGAGTTGGCCAAACAATCATTACGCGCCGTCCCTTAGTGAATTCGGGCCCCCGCTCTTTTTCATAGAATAGCAATTTATATTTTGTTGACTGCCCTCCCCCCTTGTGTAATTTGATTCACCAGTGACTCATTTTAGCTAATTCTGCCCTCTAATGTTACACCTAATGTGCCCTGAAACCTTTTATTGCTCGCGTCTTATTTATTTATTTCCCCCCCCCCATTTGACATCGCGGAATGAAATCGTGGGCTTGGAATTTGGGTGAGCCTCTGTCGACAGTGTTAATCTGAAGTCGCGGCGAATCGTTTGTACAGCAGGGCATCCCGTTTGGCTCCTCAAGCAGCGCAGTAGGTAGCCTTGCCGCTGCATTTGCGTCGTATTGTGGAAATTGGGTTAAACCCCAGAAGGAGTTTACCTCACCCCAAGCAGTCCTCCAAGTACTGAGCTGCTTTGTCTGTATCTGCTTCCCCTAAACTGGCCTCTTGTTTATCCCCTACTTTATCTTTAATTTTGAATGGCTCTTTCATTAGCTTCTCATTATTTTTGTAGCCTATTGCGTAGCTCTTGCTCCGAAGCTAGGTTGCACTTGTTACACTTAAGTGCAAGGCTTAGCTTAAGTGCAAGGCTTAGTGCCACTTAAGCCTAGTTGGCTCCTCCTAGCTGCAGACTTGTGACGTACTCCCTGCCTCACGCCGGACAAAAGCGTCTGTTGGATAAACAAATGTAAATCTTCAAAATGAAATGTACTAGACTGTGATGGGGTTCGGCAGAAATGCTAAATGCGTCCGTGGTTCCATGGGTCCGCTCACTGCACCGGACCTGTAAGGAGACTGGTGGAGGTGTCACCTCGTATCTGCGGATGCCACCTGCGTGGCTGGGCTCCCGGATTGGCAGAGTGCCAGCTGCAGATCCACGGACTGTCGCCACCGGCATGGTACCCTCGCGGTAAGCCTTCGGGCTGAAAGGGCATGCTCGGGGTCTGGGGGGGGCATGCAGAGGCAAGGTGCGAATGCCTGTAACAAATGAGTTGCCAGCGAATGGGCAGAACCTCTATCCCCGAGCCCTGCGCCCTGCCCACCGGTCGGTATGGTAACGGCCCCTTATTTGGCGGAGAGAGCCATCCGTGTCTACGGCTGGCTATTTGTCCTTGTCTAATTACTGATCTTGGCTGCTGGTCTCTGCGTGCTGATGACTAATGGGGGAGGGCGATCGGGGGGAGGACTGGACGGGGCAGTGGCTGGTGATTTGTGGGCCAGGCACTCTGTCATTGGCCTGGTCCCATTTGTCTTCTTGATGCTGGGGGCTTCTGGGCAGAAAATGGTTTAGAATTACTTCCATTTTCCAGCACTTTCATCCCAGGTCATCGCTTGGTTTACCAGGGATGGGCAGTGATGGAGGATATGACAGAAGCCTTGACAGCTTTTTCTACTCCTCCCACCCTGGGAGAGGCTCTCTCCGCATTCATACGACTTTGAGCCAGGCGAAGATTCTATTAGGTTCTGGGTTGCACCTAGAAAGGGCTACAGCTGACCCTCAGGAACGCAAACGGCCAAACTTACGTTCTATGCGCAGCAAAAGAACCTTGGCTCAGAAGTCGTTTCCATTTATGGTTTTTCTTGTTCCAGGATCGTCATCTTGGTCATTTGTGTGATGTTCCAGGTGTAGGATGTGATGAGACACAATGTTTTATTTTAGTGATGTGTATAATTTATACTGTCGATTGGCGATAATTAGTTACAATTCCATGAATGGTGATCGAGGCCTCACTGGCCACATCGAAGGAGGCCTGACCTCCTGCCTGCTAGGTGGGTACCATGCACATCGAAGGAGGCCTGACCTCCTGCCTGTTAGGTGGGTACCATGCACATCGAAGGAGGTCTGACCTCCTGCCTGCTAGGTGGGTACCATGCACATCGAAGGAGGCCTGACCTCCTGCCTGTTAGGTGGGTACCATGCACATCGAAGGAGGCCTGACCTCCTGCCTGCTAGATGGGTACCACGCACTTCATTCCGTTTACAACGTCTCTTCTGTGTGATTCCTCTTAAAAAGAATGGAAAAATAAAGAAAAGAGTTAATGGAAAAGAAACGCACGTGCTGTTCAGGAAGCGCGCGAGTAGATCCCGGTCTGCGCCCAGCCGTACAGATGGACACGGTGCCTTTAAATTCGCGCGGCATGGAGGTTAACCATGTTGCTGCGGGTTGTAAAATAGCCCGGGGTGCCGTGGCTAAAAGCAGCGGCTAGCTGTAGGCCGCGGTATCGATTTTCGGGACTTTTTCTTGGCTTTTCCTTTTTAAGTAAATAAACACCAGATTTGTCATGTTTGTGCGGGGAAGAGGCCAGCAGTGGGTCAGCCATGATTCATGCTGCCATCTTATGGGCAGATAGTTCAGGGCCTGCAGCTCGACTCTGACCCGGGCGCCGGGCCTCGGCGGTGCTAAATCACGGCCTGTCAGGAACCAGCAGAACAATGGGCCGTCTCTGACGGACGGTTTCCTCTGTAGTTAGTGTGAGCATTTCTCTGCCTCTCCGGGCCGCTCCTCTGGGATGGAGGGCAGCCAGCCTGCTTAACTAGCTTCAGCCCGGGGTCCGGGCCACGATCGCCCCGTTCGGACCCCTTTATTTCCTCTATTCCTCGTCACTGCTTTGTTTTCGTTTGCCTAAGTAGCCGGAGCTGCGGAAACAGGGAGATATTTGCAGGCCCAGAATGTGGCTGTTTTCCTATCACTTTCTATTTTTCTTAGATCTCACATGAAGAAGTGTTGAAACACAGAGTCCAGTTACCCCAAGCCTCCCCCCCCCATGTATTCATACCCACCCCCCATTTGCTAGTGTTGCTCTCTTTAGTCCTGTAATCTGTATGTGGCGCACAGTTGATTCCCCAATTGGGAACTTTACCTGTAAAGACCAACCCCCACCTCCCCCCCCCCGGCCTCAATCCATCTCCCGTTAAGTTTTCTAAGAGAGCACTGGGGCGTAATCTATCAAATCTCTTAACCGAAGGCAGATCAATATGTCAACACCCTACACCACCAATGCGGTGCTATGATGATGTTCCTGGGATTCCTGTTACAGTGCTGTGAACAGGGATCGAACCCGGGCTGTCGGGCTGCGTGACGGAAAGCATGAATCATTATTAGTGTGGCTGCTGGCTACTTCTCTGAGGGCCCCCCCCCCTTAACTCCGTGATAATAACGGCCTGGTCTAGCTGCCAAAATGGGTCAGCTGTTGGACCGAAACATGGCTTGAAGGAGCATGATGTGCGTGTTGATGTGATATGTAAACGAAGTCATGTTATTAATGAAAACTACTGCATAAAAAATTTGGATAAAAAATCATTTTAAATGCTGGTTCCGGTACTGGCATTTTTGTGCCCTAAAATATCTGACCCGATGAGCCTCAGAGTGTTTCACATTCAGATTTCAGAAGGCCTCGTAATCCCCACAGCAGGGTCCCTCTGAATCTACGGCACCACCTGCTGGTCGGATGTCTCCGTTCCCGCATTTTGCTAGACAGTGGTGCTTGTATTGAAGGCTTTCATTTGCACTGCTGCCATCAAATTGCTTCGGTGAAGGTCACGAAATTGAAACCACTGGATTCGTGAAATTGTTGCTCACTTTCTTTGAGTTTGGCGTGTCGCGTGCTATATGTTGTATTATTTGGCATGTTTGGCATGTTGCATGGTACTGGGGTCCAGGCTATAAAATCACTGAAGGATTTTTGAGTGGAGACTGTTAAAATTTCCTGAAGTAAATTACTCGGCCTATAAATGACAAACAGCGGAGATGTGAGGCTTGTTTTATTTTATTTTTGCCATTTGTGGATCAACCATAATTTCACGACATTCTTAAATCAGATGTTACACTTTGTATGAGCCTTCACCTTAAACTTTAAATTAAAAAAAAATTTAAACAGGAAAAAAAAAACTTTTTTTATACCCACAGCAGGATTGGATTAGCTTGCGCTGTCAATCACAGCCTCTTTCAACCAATAGAAGCCATTGAAGTCACCATCAAACCAACTTCCCCTTCCCACAAAGTTTATTCACAAAGTTAATGCGTGCCTTCGACTACATGCAGCCGCTTAGAGTGCTGGCTTAAAGCAATGCATTCTGATATAGATGCAATGCATGATGGTTAGGTTTTGACCAATCAGAAATAACCAGAATGACCAGAATGCATCGCTTTAAGCCAGCACTCTAAGCGGCTGTATGAAATGGAACGCACCCAAAAGCAACTGTTGTATGTGATACGTCATACGTTTTCATCACCTTTTGGGCTGAATGCCCTGCAGGAAAATACAGCTCCTTAGGTGTGTAGCAGTCTGTGTTGTTGCCCTTTTCATTCTGCTGTAGTAAGACCCAAATCTCATCCACCTTCAAATGACAATAGGCAGCCATTTTAAACAGCCATGATATATCCCTGTCATTTAATAAGCGGTAAGGTGCCAGTCAGTATATAATAAAAAAAGAACAGATTACCACTACATATTTTTTCGTGCTTCATGTCAGTCAGCCGGCTGTAACCATGTCAGCACCTCCGGGGTACTAATCTGTGATCTCTAATTCACGCGTTCGGCTGGCGTGCTGACATGATGTGGCTGCCATATTTTAAGTACCTTCAATTAAACTTCAAATAGATTCCGTCTCCGTCTGCTCCAAGGACGCGGCGCGGATGAAAATGTGTCGCTGCAGTTCGGATATATGAAAACACGTCAGTTTGTAAGTGTCAACTCGTCCCCCGACCATCCACCGGCTTTTTTCCTCCTTCGAGGTTGCAAACTCCGGCTGCTGGGTGAAACAAAGAATGAAATTTGTCATGGATTCAACTGGAAGAAAATGTGGCACCCATAAGCCATCAGAACTGGACCCATCTGTACGGACATCTGCGGGTCATTTTCAGGATTGCATCCGTGTAACTCAGAAATATTTGGAAAACCCTTCCTACCCCAGTTTGATGAGATGCAATTAGCCAAACCAGCATAGCGAGTGTGTTTGTGCCCTCCTACGGACTGGCATCTCTGCCACGTACCCTGTGCCTCCTGGGACGGACTCCAAACTCAGCACGACCCTATACTGGCTAAACAAATTATTAAAAGATGGATTTAGTCCAGTTGATTGTGGCTTGCAGATCAGAACGTTAAGACTAGAAAATGTACTTTCAGTATCCATTTCCCAGCAAATAGCTATGCACTTGACTGCCATTATAATCAGATTTGAAATGTACAGTAGCATCTTCAAAATCTTGTTTTTTTAACCCTTCTAAATGACAAATATCATTAAGCAAAATTAACATGCCACTGGCCAATAGCTAAATTGGGAATTTCCCGGGATGTGCTTTGAAAAGGTGTTGGTCAATGCACCCTACAAATTCCAGGGCTCAGAAGCACGACCAAGCTTCGGCTATGCTGGTTTATCCGATTTTTTTTTAGTGTTCATTGGATACTTGCTTTTATCTCCGGTAAATTATCAAGATCACCAGGACCGTTTTACGAGTGCAGTTAAAAGATTCGGATTCGCTCCCTTTTGTATCTATACAGCATGTCGTTACTGAAAGCCAAGATAAGATAACTCGGAAGTCAGATGTAGGGGCTTAGACCCGCGTTACCGGAAAAAAAAACATCCAGGAGCCAGAAGAAGGTTAATAACAAGTACGGGAGTAAATAAAAAAAGAAAAGCACTGGCTCGTTTTCCTCCGTCCTTCTGTGTCAAGAGCCGTTTAACCCCGAAGGAAGGAACCCGATCCTGCCGCCCTGCAGCTCGTTAGCCGGGAGTGAGCTCAGGCGGCCCCGGGTGCATCTGGGTCGGGTTTCCCCGTAATCGTATTTCGCGCCTCGGCTGTTGCGATTAGCCGGCAGCGTGTTGGACAAATAGCCCGGGTTCTAATAGCCGCTGGGCAGCGGTGGAGGGATGGAGGGGGGGTGCAGTTTACAGGATGCAATTTCCTTTAATATAAACGTCCTAATGCAATCTGGCGGCCGTGGTGCGTCTGCCGGCCGGGTGTGTTTTTCTGCTGACTGCTCTCTTCCTTATTATCATGGATGAGTGACTCGGTGGGAGTGCATTATGCATCGTTTTCACTTTAAAGATCATGTGCGCGGAGTCATCGCGCAAACAAGGAAATATGTCTTTGATTAAACTATCCTTTATCTCTTTATTGATTAAAAGGCCCAGTTTGGTAATGGAGTGGGGGGAGCCGGGTGCGCGCGTGCGGGCAGCGCGTGTTCCCCGAAACGCTCCTTTGCCTTAAGCACTGTCTGCTTAAATTAGAGAGTAGCTATAGCTCATGCAAGCTAGTGCGTCCCATTTCCCCCGCAATCACACGTGTTTTTCTTCGTTCTGAGATCGCAGTATTAAGTAAAACACCGATCTGGCGTTTTGCAGGAGATCAGTGGGTTGTGGGTTTGAATCCTACACTTTATGTATTCGCGTGGGTTTCCACTGAGTACTGCAATTTCCTCCTTTTGGCCAATGACAGGTGAGTTTGTGTTTCTGAATTGCCCTTATTGTATGAGTGAGTGTGTGTCCTCTGATGGACTTGTGTGCAATCCGGTGCATCCCCCACCTCACGGCCTGTGCGTCCAGAAAACTGTAGAAAATAAGTGGTTATGGAAATCGGTTGGATGTGCTGGCTTACCCATCGCATTTTTTTTTTTTTTTTTTGCTAAACTGTTGTCTGTTAAAGCTGGAAGGGCTCTGAGCGATTAGATGTTAGGTTCTGGGGGAGTGCAGGTCTGTACCGGGCATAAACACCAGCCCCAGCTCTCGTTGAGTGGCCGGCCAATCAAGCCGCGGCGTTTCCGCGTCCGGCCGCTTTTGACAAACGACTTCCCATCTCGCTAAATCTGTCCTCTAATTACTCCGGGACGGGAGAGGTGTGTCCCGCCTGTCACAGTCGCTCTTGCCTCGGGTTCCCACCTCAGCCGGGCCTTGGAAACGCCTCTTGAAGTCTCCAAACGAGACGGATTAAGGGAGCTGGAGCCGGCTTTCTCTGGCAACAGATGGAGGGTTCACTCTGTAATTAACCCATCAGAGTCAGGCAGCTGGAAACGGGCCCCGGCCCGTGAAGAACATCCCGGGACGGGAGGAGAGCAGCGGGCTGTCAGACATACACCCCCCACCCCACCCCTCTGGAGCACCCCCCCAGCTCAGTGCCCTCGTTTTATTTCTCATTAGCAGGCTCCAAACTGCTGGGGGATGAAATTTTGCTAACAGGAATTAAAAGTGCATTAAGACATTGGAGAGATTCATCCTCCACTAATAGATTTACTAGCAGTTTGACCTTTGAGTTTATTAGCCACACAGCCTGGGTGGG
>JAODKM010000037.1:19901878-19918274 GCA_026780845.1 Petrocephalus sullivani
TGGGGGGGGGGAGCAATGGAATAACGGGCTTCCCAGCAGCATTCCACATGGCCAGACCAGAGCCGAGGCGAATCAAGCCCATATCCCATATCCGGCAGTGACGTATCCGTGGATCCATGAGAAAGGCCGCATGGAATCTTCTTCACTCCTGCTTTCTCAGCAAACTCCGGAACAGGCTCCAGGACTCGGGCGATCATGTGACGCCACGTCCACTGCTACCTCGGTGATGTCATCACTCGGCGGGTTTGCGGATGGCCGGGAATGTCGCGTATTTGCATCAGCAGCATCACACCTTAACAATGGCGGCGTGTGGATTCATAAATATTTTTTAGCAAACTTAAGAACAACAGTGGTTGGCGATAAAGGACAGCCTGGTTAATGTAAAAATATTTTTACACATCTAAATATATTGGCTAGGAGACGACAAGCACTAAATTGTGTTTTTGTCCATTGCATTATTTTGCATCCAGCTGGGCCTAAAAAGGTCTTTCTGTTTTTATTTATTCTATTGAAAACCATGTCCTGGGGTGGGGGGCAACTCGAGGACCCTGAGGCCGATAACAGGACTTGCTTCTCTTGGATAAGGAAACTGGCAGGTTCCCATGGATACCGATAAGATCACTGGGGGGGTGTGAACGTGTGATCTGAGCCCAAAATCGTTACCGCCTACTGGTCACCGTGCCCTTGGTTGGTCCGCCGCAGAAGATCACACCGCCTTACTCAAGGCCACGGTCCCGTCCCAGAAAGTTCCAATCGGCCGCATGTGGTGCCAGCTCCCCTGCGACCCAGAATGGGAGTTCTGTACGATACGGATGGAGAGAGCGTGAGAGTGAGCCCTGCACCTGTCGAGACTGCGTTGCTCGGGGGCTGGGGGGCTGCATTTTGGATACCATGGTCCTCCCAAGAAGCCCCCTGACTCATGCACCAACAGTGAGGCATGTAATCGGCGACTCCGATAAAAGAGCCGATAGGCTGCGCGTGGACCATGAGTCATGCCCCGGCACTGAAAGCGAGAGTGCTGACTCTAAGTGACTCTGAGTGACTCTGACTCATTAATCACACCTCATTTATTTACTAACCTATTGTCAGATATCTCACTTAATTCCACTGTTCAGAGCTGCCGGTCCTCTAGCTAGTGGATTCCTCTGGAAGGTTCTTCCCCTTATCTTTTTGTTCTGCCTTTTCTCTTTCGCCGGAGTGAACGCAGTCAGGTGCCGCCCCCCCCGCCCTCGCCCAGCGGCCCGACAGCCAGCCGTACTTGGCATGTCAGACATGAACGCAGCCAGCATGACCCACCCAATCAAACGCAAGCTTAATTTGCACATGGGACACACGGGACACACTACATAATCCAGCGGGGACAAACGGCACGTATAAAATATATACCGGCTACATTTCCCCAAAGTAGCAATAAAGGAAAAACAGATAATGTCCTCACAAGGATGCACATGTGCACAGATACCCCATGCATGCGCGCACACACACACACACGCACGCGAACACCTACAGGCCTATAGTGCAATTTTAAAAAAAAGAAGAAAAAAAAACACTGCTGTCAATTTCTGGGATGTTTCCGCGCACGGCTGCGAATGAGGAAACGGGCTGATTTCCACTCGACTCGCTGACAGGAAGCGCGCAGCAAACAGGCCACGGCGAGCATTTCCGGCCTTTACTTATATGTGCCAAATAGCACCAGCTACACCCTATAACGGCGATGGCCGCCGCACACCACCTATATACCACACTATACCGGCAATCTGACACATACAAGCCTCTCCTTATTTTACAGGGATCTCAGTAACGGGTGTCGTTATTCATCGGTGAATATTTAACCATTTTAAATTTACAATGCGACAAAGGAATATCGTAATTATGTCTTCTGTATGTTCCATATCCATTCATTGACTAGACTGTTTATCCAGTAGTTAAAAGGTGGTATAATAATTTATATATTATATTATATTATATTATCTGCTTTCTCGTGATGAATGCTGCATCTTTCTAGCCAGGACTCTCCAGTGCTGGAAAGCACTGCACGCCCTGTGAGCGCTTTCGGGACCTGAGCGCTGAGGAGGTAAGGCACGCTCCAGGCCCGCTCTGATGGGCCGGGGGAGCAGCGCTTCGCCCTTGAGAATGTGCAGACGCTGGGCAGATAATGTCCTGACAGCGGAAACCCTAAACCTTTAGGAAATGGCAGCGTTTCTCTGTAGCCACTCTCCCTGCCACCTCCTCCGCGGCCCGCCTGCCGCGCACTGACCCCGCCGCCGCGGTTTAGCCGCATCCTAAGCAGCGAGTGGGGGTGGGGGGGGGGGTTAAGGATTCATAATTAATATAACACATTCATCCAAAAAAAAGAATAACACTACAAAACATTATTGACTGTGATTAAAAAAATTATCGCAGGTAACCCAGAAGAAACTGGACGGCCGACAATCCAGAAATCAGAGGCCCAGCCATGTCGCTTGTGGGATTAAAATAATTATTGCACATATGATTTGGGTAAAAATAAATAAATAAATAAATAACAGCTTTGCCCCGTTTTTGGCACTGGGTGACAATAACCAGTTCCAATAATTATGGTCAGTGGCACAGTTACGGGTGACTTGACAAATTATCTGCTGCAGATTACTGGAGATTGCGGACACTGAAATATTTGTCTAGGGACACTGCAGGCATTATACCACGCAATGTAAGAAAATACCAAAAGACCTCAAAATACTGAATATATCAATATACGATGACAGAAGCTTTACTATATAGCTAGTATAGGCTGCTTATTTGCATTTTGAAAATGTCCTAGAATTATGCGTCGCAATTCTACTGTGTATCGCATAAGAAAAAAAACTGCAACTGTACGTAGTTTTATATTTTTAATCTGAGGGCAATTACTCATTCGTTCAGTTCATATTCGGCCATGAAATGGTTAATTGGCCTCACGCGGCTGGGCGCGCGATGTTGCAAGGTCAAAGATCTCCGTTTACCGTTCGCACTTGCACGCTGCATTTCTGCGCGCGTCAGCAGGGCACAGGAGGGAGGCGTGCACATATGCACTGTAACAACGCCAGTGTTTACTGTAATTAACCACGTTATCTGCGTTGTAACGCTTTATTACAAGCGCATATCGGTAAAAAACAAGGTACAGTCGCGCTGCAAGACACGGCTCGTTAACAGCGAGAGTGACACTGGCACTACGGTTGATGAAGTTCCTTGAAATCATACCAGTGTTCTATATGGATATTAACCTTCACGTACATTTATGACCCGTAAAATGTCTACATCTGCGAAACAAGAAGCTTTGCGCAGTCGCACACACTAGACCTATTTTGCATTTATAAGGCCAAAAGAGGGAGTAAGTGATACTCAGATTTGTATTATTTTTAATGTTGGAAACATGCATGGTCCCGGGTGAAACAATTTACACCGGATGCACTTGATTTAAGCCTAAAAAACGTACGTGTACTTGCAAAATGAGCTAGGCTCTCGTGCATGTGCGTTAGCGTGAGTGCGCTGCACGGGTTTGCGCAATCTGCGCCGGTTAGTCATGCGTCCTGGGCCAAACTTTCTGGTTTTATCGCCGAAAATTCTTCAGAAGAGGCGAACTGAAAGACACGAAAAGGAACAGCCTCGCATATTTGCCATTTCAATGACTTTAATAAGCAAAATATGAAACCATTTCTTCCAAAAACAACGAAAAAGACGAAACAGAAACCAGCCTGAATGAAACTACAACAATCCAAATTTAACTTTTTTGTTCATTTATATAAACAGGACTGAAAATTGATCCCCTCGCAAAACACATGAAATAAAAAAAAATCCGCCGCTGCAGTTTCGATTTGATTTCAACACAGTTGAATCAGCATCAGTACAAACCAAAGATTGTTAAATGCGTGACTTTTAACAATAGTTTTAAATGCAAGCACCATGCTTATTCCATATGATCTGACTGTTAATTTAAATCATTAAAATAAAACTTAACTATGCATCTGGCCAGCAGAACCAGAACATCCAAATAATAAGACAAAATGATAATAAAATATAACCATACACATATATAGTTTTCATTTTGAGATTTTGCAAAACCAGAATCCCTTTTTTTTACTGACCGGCAGAAAAAATATAGGAAAACATATAACATTTATCATAAAAACTTTGATTAAAAATATACACACTAGCGAAATAATACGCAAAAACGTAAATAAATCCCTGATTTTAGGCATGCTGACAGTTATTTACAAAACTGTTTAAGTGTGTGTGTGATTATCTGAGAACCCACTAGGTTGCATACAGCTGTCCCTCGCGACTGTAAAGTGGAAATTATATGACTTGTATATTTCGTTTGTGTTATATAATAGACTTATGCCATATGTGGCAGAACTGTTATTTGCTGTTAAACTCCCCTGCTTATACAGTGAGCCACACATCATCAGTTGCAATTAATTTCGCAAACCGTATTTGACAGCTAATCTGTAATGTGTACTTTATTACCAAACTGTGAGACAAAGCTACCGACGTAGAGTACAATTCATTAACTGCGAATCACTTAATATAACAGTTCGGTACGCCATTATAGCTATTTATTAGTATTTAGAGTTGCCACATGTCTGTGCTTGCAGATAAATCATATAATAATCCATAGTATAGTATGTCTTCCTCGAAGGCGGTCTGCAAAAACCCAAAATGAAAACTTAAAATACCAAAATCATGATCCAGAAAAGTGCACTTAATATACAAAGTCTGTTGTCGTTTAATGCAAACTGCAAAAAAAATGCCCATATCTCGGAAACGCAACACCCAAACAATGGGGAGGGGGGGGAAGTAAAGTTTAAAATCAGCCTCCTTGACCCCGTTGCTGTCGCTTGCCGTCGCGTATATTTACAAGCTAAACCCAAAGAAGGCGAAACTGCACGATCTGTAATGCTGACACTGTCACCACCTTGATTTCTAAACCCCCCCCCCAAAAAAAACGGCTAATGGAAAGCTTAGATCAACAGCATGCTTTGAAAATACACAAGGGAAAGAAAAGTACAAAATAGAAATTATTACCGTACATGTCCAGCATGCAGGATTAATATTTAATGCAGTTTTGTTTTTATATATATTTGTATATAACCAAGCAGGCAATAAAACCAATGAGATGTTGCATAAAATACCCCGCTTTGACAGTTTTAAGTTTGAATCGGGGCACAGGAACGAAATAAAGTTTGCATATGTGGAGTCAATTTTTTTTCTCCTCTCATATCTTTCTGGTATTTCTTTTTTTTCGGGCAAGTGCAGAATGCAAGTCTTAGTACTCTCCTTCCAGCGCAACTGTCTGATATTTCTTAAATCGAAAAGGAAAAAAAAAATAAATCACAGTAAAAAGACTAGTCCGATATCATCCCATGCTCCTAACAGATTAAAGCGACCTAAAAAGAAAGTTCAGGTTCAGCGTTCTCGTCTCTTTTTCGGGGAGAAAAAAAGTCTCTACAAGCTACTAATCTACAAAGATGGTGCACTTCTGAGAAAAAAAAACGTAATTTCTTGTTCTTTGTATTTCAGTCGGGTGGAGATGGTTATATACGAGATTATTACTTTTCAGGATATTTCTTCTAATATGAATACAGTTGTTAATAGGATACTCGGAATCGGTAATATCGGTTATTGTTCGTTCTCCTTTCTCGTTCTCAGCATCAGTTGTCGGATATCAGAGTAACTCACATGAAAAATTCTGGCGAGGACGGGTTGTCGCTTGTGGACCCAGCCTCACGGAACCCGTTTGTACCAGTCAGTTTCTCACATTTCATTTTATATGCATCTCTCTCGCGGGCCAGCCGGTTGATCTCCTGTTTGAGCTGCTCTACCTGATTGATCAGCTGGGTCTTCTCGTTCTCCAGGACGTGCTTCTGCTGGACCCGCTTGAAGCGGCACGACTGAGCGTAGCCTCGGTTCTTGAGGGTCCGGCGCTTTTGCTTCAGGCGGATCACTTCATCCTTAGTGAATCCTCGCAGGTGCCGATTCAGCTCTCGCACGGACATGGACACCAGCTGGTCATCGGAGAACCGGTCTTCCACGTTGAGCCCTCCTCCTCCGCCGTGGTGGCCCTGCTGGCCGGGATGGGCGTGCGGGTGATGGTGATGGTGGTGGCGGTGGTGGAGCTGTTGGTGGGCCCCAGGCGAGGTAGGAGATGGACTGTCGGGGTCCTGGCTGTGGTGATGATGCTGACTGTGCGCATGGCTGTGTGTCCCAGGGTGTCCTGGCAGGTCGTCGGGGTGGTGGGAAATCCCCGGGTATTGGTGGTGGTGCTGCTGGGCATGGCTGTGACTGTGGTGAAGATGTGCTGCCCTGTAGCCCTCGAAGCCTCCCTGCTGAAGTTGCTGCTGGATGTGAGGAGGCGGGGGATGCCCGTGGGCCGTGGCGCCGATCAGCGCTTCCACGGCGTCCTCCGGCGTCAGGTTCAACGTCTGCGGATCGATCTGCTGGTGGTAGCCGCTGCTGGGCATCCAGTAAAGCTCTTCCAAATGGTTCTTTTGCTCGGTTGGACTGAAGCTTGGCGAGGAAGGTACTGAGCTGCAGGGGGTGCTGATCGGAGTAGAGGACACCGAGCCCTGTGCTTGTAGCCGATTGCACTGCCGGACGGAAGGGCGCTCGATCCCGGCTATGGCTTCTTTTTTAACGTCGAACTTCATTAAATCAAAGTCATTCACATATTCCAGTGCCAGCGGACTCGTCGGCAGGTCCGGACCCATGTTCAGGTCTGCGCTCATCGCGTCTTTGTTTTGCAAATAACCGAACGTACTTGCCAGCGCCGCAAAGACCGACTTTTGGTTCGCTTTCGTTCTCTCTCTCATGCACGGTCCTTGTTTCTCAGCGTTCTTCAGCCACTGGAGTTTCTTAACACGCAGCTGTGTTTACATAACAACAGGAAAAATAAAAAAAAAGAAAAAAAATGTTATTTTAATGCACAGCAAATGACATTGGAAATCGCGCTGCTATTAACTATTACTTGGACAGTAGAGTAGCTCAGGAAACGAAAAAAGAGGAGGTAGAAATAATGGCTCAGTGCAAAAGTAAGAAACTAAAGTCCTTTCAGCAGAAACAAACGACAATAATTAATAAAAAAAAAAAAACATAGGCTACCAAGCTCGGCTGCCTCTCCAACTCCGTCCTGCAGCAGCAATTCTGTACTGTACGTCCTTTTGCCAAAAAGGGAGAGGGCGAAGAGGGAGACGAAGGCGCCTGCTTTTCGCTCGGAGAGCAGCTTTCCAGCTCTGCACCGCAGAGATTCGGGCCCCGCTTTCCCCCGACCGCTCGCTCGCTCGCTCCCGACTCGCAGTGTGCACTGTGGTGCACGCCAATCCTGCGCTTTGTTATAGCCCGGCTGATGTCAGAGAAGGCTGGTTAAAGCCCCGCTCCTCTCCAATAGCGGGATCCTGATTAGCATAATGATCCCGGGAGGGGGGAGGCAGTTTTGACAGCTAGAGACATCAGCTAACTCGCCGTGGAAAGCCAGAGGAAAGGGATGCGCTGAATGAATGCCTTTACATTTTTTTTTTCATTTTATAGCAGCAGCGGATTTGTACCGTTGTCACTATTAAAAAGAGATTGTCCCTTTTGTTACACATACCGACTACCTTTAAAGTGTCAATACAGTCTATAAAAGCACAACTTTAAAAATTTTTTAAACAGAACTTCGTACCATATTAAAAATATATAATAATACGTGTTAATGTGCGTTACGATACAGTTCAATAAAATGACTGATACGAATCAGAGAGCGAAAAGAAGTCGAAACATTAAAATATCGTGTCGTAGTTAAACCAAACAACGTGACGAGTAGCCGATGTAAGGTATGAGAACGGATGGGGTATTCATCGATAAGCATAAATTGTGTCCTTACTGGGATCGCACGACGTGATTATACGTTTCATACTGTAACTATGACTAGTTAAGCACATTTGGCTAAGATCATCTTCTGCATGACCTGTGCATAAAAATAACACCGTGTCACACTATTATAAAACCGCTTGAGATTGCATTCTGGACCAAATGGAGAATCTTATCTATTGCAGCGTATAGTGTGTCACGTATATAATATATTTCAACAAGGACGGTTTAAAATTTGCATGATCCAGCTGTTTTCGTGTTCCCTGTCCCCGATCATGGCTAAGGCGGTACCGGGGCGTTTGACAGCGCTGGCCAGACGGACATCGAGCCGCGTTTCTCGCTGAACGTTTCGTAATGTTCCCCTGAGCCGGAGAGCCGCCGTCCGGCCGTCGGAAAACACGCTCAACACTGACCCTAAGTGGTCATTTTACACCCTAGACCGACACGAGTCCGGCACCCCATACAAATTGAAATTATTTTACCCTTCTTTTAAAGTACGGCACGTTTTCCGAGAACACAACGACGCTTTAATAATACACTCAGTATAATCACACGGACGCGCACCTTTTGTTAACAATGATAGGCTGGGTTTATATCTCAGTAAGTATTTCAGTGCGTGTGTCACAAGAAAACACACGCAAGAATTTAAATATAGAAAACGGGGAATTTAAAATGAAAATCCCATATATTCCAACGTTTTCAGATGTTTTGCGCAAGCGGAAAACGGCTTGATAATTAGCCACCTCAAAGGACAGATACAATTATTACCCCTTCCCCTAAGTGTAAACGCTTCATTTCAACGCCTTATACATCCTTATCGATTATTTAGTTTATTAACCCGGCCGAGTGTAACAGATACCGTGATTCAATAATCAAACAGGCCTGTTGTTTGATTAAATTCCCCAATCACTTGATCAAAGGATTGCTGTATGGAAATAGCGCTAAAGGGCATTTATTATACTTTGATCGCTGTCGAGTTCCTCACTGTCTGAATGAAGAGGGCAACGTGTGAGGGACCATGACGACCAAAGGGCGCAGGCCTACAGCTTAGTCAAAAATCTCAGCGGTCTTCATTTGCAATTTCTCGCAACCCAACAACGCAGTTACAGTGACACTTCAGTAATATTCTCCGTAATCGCACGGTTACGATGGGGAGAAGAGACTGAACATTGTATTATAATTCGATTTGGGAGGTCCTGTTTACTTGTTTCCCTCCGTGGCGCAAGGCGGACATAAATCTTTTCCTATGGATGTAAGGGAGCCTGCTTCTAGCTAGCTTACGGCCGACGACCTTCAAGCATTTTAAATGAACATCTGATCTGTCTGCATAGCACATCTATGACCTAAATATAACATCCTTCCGGATTTTCAGTTAAAACAATAACAATAAACAAACAAAACCACCTTATTATAACGGGATGACTAGAATTATTTGAATAATATGAAATGATTGACGTGTTGAAATATAGACGTTCATCTGGACCTAAAACATCATGAAAAGTAACATCACAGCCACGGGAAACGTAGAGGCTACATTTTCCTTGGAAAGCCGTTGTCCAGTTCACCAATTTCCAGCAACGCGAACACACACCACCGGGAAAAAATAAAAGTTGTTCAAGTATTTGACATCTAGGGTTTTTATCTTACTTCCATATTATCACAATCATTTTTGAAGCCCACGGCGTACTGTTCTCACTGTGGATACGCGTTTAATGTTTTACAAATGCATTGTCTACAGATGTACCAAACTAACCAAGATCTGATGTAGCATTGTATCACAATGATGCACGCTGATTCATTACCATCACACAGAGAGCACACGTTACACATTCCCGACACCGGCTATCTGTAAGGAATCAGGACGCGTTACTTACGCATGCGAAATTCGTGTAAAAACATTCTCACTCTTAAAATGGAAATGCCGCCAAATACTTAACCGAGTTGTTTAACGTAAATAATCAGAAGCCGGATGCGAATCATTTACATAAGCCATGAAACCTAACATGGAATAATCTACAGGTATAGACGTTCATTTGCCATACTGATCCGTATGTTAGTCTACGCCGGGACATGCACAAGAAGCACGTTTTCTCAGAGGCCAGCCTTCCAGCAATGCCATTAGCTTGTAGTAATGCGTTCTAATATAGCTAGGCCTGCTGTAGGATTCTACCCCTTTGGTAATAGCAGGTTGTAATGGAGAGGAGATGTAAAAATGTCGAAGTCAGCAGCGTATTGGCGGTTAATGATCTATTAAGTGATCCGTGTGCTTACAGACAGCGAAAAAAAAGTGTTGATGCTTGCTTATTCAGACTAATGAGATTCCCATCCTACGAATTTTAAGAATGAATAACAGAAGTAAAATCACCTTTATAATGTTGCCTTTAACGGTTTGACAAGGTGCCGCGTGGCGGACCTCATAGTTGGGATAGCACTGTCCCCGCAGCGCGCGCGCCGCGCCCCGCCGCGAGCTCTTCGCCCTCTGATATTGCACAGGCCCGTCATCGGCCGTAATAACGCGGGGGGACACTTCTGTTGTGGCGATGCCCAAGACCGCGCATCGGACCGGGACATTTCTAGGAAGAATTTAAGAAGTATCGCTACCGGGCGCCGATGTAGGTAAGGAAGGCGTGGTGCACTGTCAAGGGTCCTTTTCTTGCCTGATTAACGACTGGATGCGTTGCAAAGGGTCATAGTGTTTCTGCTGTTTTATTTATTTTCTCAGATATAGATGCATTTTTTAATTTTTAAGGCAAGCTTTTGACAGATGCATATAGGTAATGGGTCTGCCCTATTCATCCAAGCCGCTTTTAGGCACAATGATTAACATAAACAATTCCAATAGATCATTAATCAAATCGAGGAAAAAGCAAAGCTGACTGGCTGTCAGATCGTAATGTATTTAGGATTTTTTTTCTTTGAACAAAAACATATCGTCTTTATTCTGGCGATTTATCTACTACGCGCAAGTCTGCGTTCAGAAAATTTGAAATGTAATAAATGAACTATCGTGTAGTTTCTGCATAAATATTTTTTATACAGAGTATGCACTTAAAACTTTCTAATCGCCATAAATCATCAAGTCTGAGTACAGATCAATACGCGTATTATCTGATATATGGACTTTCAACTGTTTAGTTACAGCGTAAGTGTGAATCCAAAAACACGCGGAAAACAGTCCGGGAAACTGATTTAGTGCGCAGCTAATCCCTTGGGTTAATTGACCGCGCAAGTTATAAAAATATAGATTAAACGCTATTTAAGAGACATTAACGCCACAGTCCTTTTTTTCGCGCGACACGCAATGGAATTAATTTACATGGTTTTATTTACTCGTACTTAAATATGATCGCTTGCAAAAGTGCTGTAATCTTGCGGGGCAGTAAATCTGCTGGTGTTAGACCATTCAATAAAACTCCTTTTTACAAAATTGAAATGCTGCGCCGCTGTTCACCTGAATAGATCCACCACCCGCGCATTACTTACAAGGGTTACACTGCACCGCCAAAAAGCGTTCAAAATCCAAGCTACATTTGGTTTTTTACCTGTCTAATTTTCCTTTTATCCGTTTGGTACTATTCGTTAACTATGCTGGAAAAACTTAAGTGTAGCAGACTGGATTTCACATAGGCAGTAGGACATAGGATACGTGGAATGAGACGTTCTCATTGAAAAAAATATCTTACTAAGCAAAATTATTTAGTCGAGAAGTTCTGTATATCTGCCCTGAAATCTGAGGTGTATGTAGCTCCTATATCTCATAGTCCTCGCAGTGATATTGCACATACGAAAAATTAAATCATTCCCACTGAGAGTTGTCAGTTATGTGAGAGGTTTTGAATGACATGGGGCTGATTACGGCGACTTTCTCGTCGGCTGTCCAATCCATATTAACTCAAAAAGCTTTATATTAAACAACTGAGGCACGCTACATCATTACAGCCTATCATTACAGTTTGTCCTCCGTCTTCCAGCCGATGAAAAAAAGGATACAAGAAGTGGAATGTTAAATTAAAATGCGGATTATTGGAGGAACATCACAAAGTGGATTGACCTGTTTTCCCAAGTCACCTATTCTAAACCTCGTTCGTTTGTAAGATATATAATTATTAGACATACGTAATATTTTTCTTTTAATTACTGGTTGTAAAATATTAAATGTTCATTAAAAGCATCCTGATGGTAAGGCTGAAGACTCGCCCACGCTAGTAGGGTGATTGAAAGAGTTTAATGTGAAGAACTTATGCATTCGTTAGACTAGAGTGCCCCTAGTGGGCTAACGTGGTAAAACCCGCAAGTTCAAAAATGAACCAACGTAACAAATCACCAATAAATAAAGTTTTTAATAAATAGAGAATGAATGCAGTTTCACTGTTCATGCATATTCCTATGACAATAATATTAACTTTATATGCTTCATTTGCTCGTAAACATCACTCACGGATAATTTTCTCTTTTGCCCACAAAGAAAAAAAAGTCATCAAATACATTGATGAGAGAATTTGGCGCCAGGCTGTCACTATCTGGATCTAAGCAGGCAAAAGAAAAGCCGCTTTATCTCATTTCATAGCGAAGAGTGATTTAAGCTGAAAATTGTTAATGATGAATAAAAATTATGGCGCATCAAAGGGACCATCAACGGGGATCAGTATAATGGTAAAGTTTTATTTTTAGCAATAAACTTTGCACGCATCCAAAATAATTACAGGTTACGCGTTAGGCAAAGCAGTCATTTGTGGTTTGTTCGCTTTTTCCCTTCCAGTTTGCTCTCAAATGAAAGTATTCGCCCACAACACGCACATGGCCGCTCACGTCCCAGGGAAAGTTTACTTCTGTGTCTCGAAAACATGTTGCTTGCGGAGTGCTATTTGACCACTGTGGCGAGCTTCAAAATACCTCTTAATTTTTGTCGGGCGACTTGATGGAGACCGTTATTAAACGCAAAACTTTAATCAGATATATACCTACGTAGATTATTCACCCATACGCGGAATAGGAGCTTCCCTTAAATGACGGTTACAACAACGATAATAATTACAATAATAAGAAGAACGGCATATGTAATGAACTATTATTGCCTGTAGTAGATCAGTACTTGCTGGGTCTTCCATTACTGATTCATACTTCTATATGCGGTCAAATTTATGGAAACTGCGCATTTTTGTAGCGCTGGATTTAGACGGTCACCTTAAAGGATTTTGTAACCACCATACATAATGCAAAAAATAGTTTAATACAGAGAGGAAACGTAGGATTTGAATTATATTAGTATAATTAGAAAGTGTCCTAAAGAACCCGTGCCTTAATAGCTACGTACATCCATAATAAATTATTATACCAACTAGCGTGTGCCCTTGCTGTCAATGACAGCACCGTTCTGTTGATTCAATGTCTGTGGTTCCCCAGGGCTCCTCTTTAGAAGCTAGTGTAAAATTCGCAAGGAAAAACACACACACACTTAAACAACAACAGAAAGTCCCTCCAAGGACCATATGCAAACAGTCCAAAACACGCGTAAGAAGCCGGGGTTTGCCGACGCGTCACGCTTACGAGTGGAAAACTGGTTACGGTCAAGGGGGCGAATTCGGGCGCTTTTAATTGGAGGCGATGAAAGGCGGACAGACTGGATGAGAGGCTGTCCAGAGCTGGCTGTGGGAAGGCAGGGCAGCCGTGACTGGTGCCTCAGCCCTGGGGGTGGCACTGTGTGCGTGGAGGGGGGGGGGGTGCACGGAGCACTGGGAGGATAAAAACCAAACGGCTGCTAAAAATCATTAATCTTCGGCGGATCTGTGTCACCCCAAGTAGCGACACAAAGAGGGGTGTGAGGAGCGAGCACGATGGCGCCGCTCCGGAGGCACTGACCCGGTACCGATTGGCTCTGAAAAGCCCACCAGCCTTTAATAGACTTTTGCTGATCCGACACTTGTTTGCCGGCCGGCACAAAGAGCCGATTGCAGCAGTTGACAAGGCCCTGCAGCCCCGGGGTTCCTCTCCTGCCCTGTGATAAATGACCCTGGTTTTGGAGAGGGTGGGTAGGAGGGGGGGAGGGGCTTTTTCGGCCCAGTGGGGGTGGCAAGATTGAGAAGCTAAAGCCGGGTGCTCAGTTTGAGAGAAGCACCCACCCTGCTCGGCCCCAAAAACGGCCTGCCCTGCCCCGTGTACCCCCAACGTCAATCATGCCCACGCGACACATGGGATTAATCGCCCCCCCCCCCACCTCAATTTGCCAATGGCCTGCTGTACAGGTCATGCCTCACTTGGACCCGGACAGCGACAGCGCCCCCTGTCAGGCGAGGGGGGATTTCACAGCTATCAAACGTGACAGCATGGCGTCTCTGACACCATTGAAGGATTTATGGTAAATAAGCAAATATAATTAAAACAAATAAAATTAAATGATTTAGGATAGATCGTGCTGTCCCAAGGACACGGGGGTGGGGGGTGGGGGGGGGGGGTGGCTCTGGGAAGGAGGGAAAAGGAATAAAGCGGTAACCTGAGGATTGGTGCAAGATCAGGAAAACCTGTTGGGAGCCAACCAGTAAGGTTAAGAAAGAAACCAGTAATGACATACAGATATGTATATGTATACACATGATTATGTATGTGCATGTATTGTGCATCATTAATTATGTGTACTATTTATTTATATGTAATTGCTTATTAGGTGAGGTGGCTATAATAATGTACTATAATACTTCACTCTTCCAATGTGTGTAGCTAAAGGGCCAAAGAGCAGAGCAGATATTTCCGCAAGAATATTTACGAAGGTATTTTGGCACGTTACTATCCGAGAGATACTAGGAAATGATGGCAAGTATCTGACGTCAATGTGAATGTGACAGTCACCAGGACCCTGAATGGGATACCCGGCATGCAAGAGGGATGGATGGATGGATGGATGGATGGTTGGCGGTAATGGGCCTGATTATCGGAGCGCAGGTCCATACACGCACATAAATATTCAGGCTCCTGCCTCAGAGAAACGCAAAGCCAGCTTAATTATTCAGGCATCGTCATGCTAGGCAATTCTGGACAAAGTCTGCATTGTTAGCAAGCAGATGCTGGGGGGGGGGGGGCAGGATGGGGGGAAACAACGGCATTCTGGCCCTGAGAAGAAGGATCGACACACCGCTCATGTTGTGTGTTAAAGAGCCGCACTTTCGGGGCTACTGGGGGCCGGCTGGCTGCCCCCCACACTCCCAAACTCGATCTTCCACGGACTTCCACAGATCCCAGCCTACTAAACCTTTCACCGCGGCTCTGCTGTGGGGACAGGGGTGAATCTGCAGGCCAGAGCTTCACAAATCCTGGGTGGAGTCAGCAGTACATCCCATAAGCTTCTGTTTGCGTCTCAGCAGCGTTGGGGGCCTGTTGTAAAAAGTATGGGGCGAGTTTGATGGATCCGGTTACTCCTGCGGTCTTCCCTGAGCTCGACCAGGTCAGGAACCACAGGCGAGGAATGTGTGGGACGCCGGTACTGGTGGCTCGGCCCGGGTTGGCAGAACGTTCAGCAGGCCGCTCGCGGAGACGCAGACTGGGCTCCCCGGGGAGCGAGCATGAGGCTTTGGAAACTGCTGCTCACAGGAAACGAGTAGATCCTCCTTTTAGGAAGGTGACAAAGCAGAGAGTCCCAGAGATGTGGTGCAAGCAGGCAGGGTGGCCTGTGCGGAGAAGCGGAGGTAGCAGCATAAGCCCTGCTGGGACGCTCAGAGCCAGGCTGCACTGGCCAGGTAGGCCCTGACAGCACACTTATGGTTCACTACTGCGCTGATAGTACAGTACTATACTGATAGTTCATTGATAGTACAGTATCACACTGATATTACAGTACTACACTGATAGGAAAGTATTAGACTGAAAGTACAGTATTACATTGACAGTACAGTGCCGCACTGACAGTATCGTACTAATAGTACAGTACTACATGGATAGTATGCCATTACGCTAATAATATAGTACCTCACTGATAATACAGGCTCAAGCCACAGAGAGCCTGGTGGGAGTTGGGTGGGCGATGCTCCACAAAGCAGGACTTCTCAGTTGGCTGGGTTGACATAAGCTAGAAGTCATGACTGTCCAATAAAAGTTTAGATAAGGAGCATTCCTACTGGACAATCATGACATCCCCCTAGCGCCTTCAGGAGATGAGACATCCACAGACACGCCGACACCCAGAGATGCACAGAGGATTCTAGATTTCCTGTCCCGCATAGTCACCAGTGGGCATATATTTGCTCAGTGGTGGGGCCCAGTGATCTCCAGAAGGGTCCTTACACCTACCTTGCCTGTGTAGGAGCCACAGTAAACACACATGTGCACATACAGACACACACACACACACACACACACACACACACACACACACACACACTGTGCCCAGCCTGGCTCCACTCCACGCACTGGGTGTGACTCAGCTGGAATGGATGGACCCTGCCAGCCTGGTCGTCGGTCCCCCTGACCGACAGCTGATTAATCTCCCCTGAGCAAGGGGTGGGGTGCTGGGTGAGGGGGGAGGGGGGTGCTGGGGAAGAAATGA
>JAODKM010000037.1:19949699-19986006 GCA_026780845.1 Petrocephalus sullivani
AATTTGGTTCATAATCTTTTTTTCCTAGATTTGACTCCTTTAAAATTGGGTGCGTCTTATATGCCGGTGCGTCTTATGCGGCGGAAAATACGGTATAAGTTAAAAACACATACCACCACTTGCTGCTGTCGGGGGGGGGGCAGTCATGAAGATCCATCCATATTCCATAGCCAGGGCCGTGGCGTGGATGGATGGTACAGCTTTTAATTATTCCTTCTATTTGAGATCAGTGATTGCCGGCCTGCTGTTACTCCGGTGGTCCTGTAGGCTGCCCTCTGTGGAGGTCGACATTCATTCACAAAAGGGCTACCTCAGAGAGGGCCCAAGTGATACAAAGCCCCCCCCCCACCTACACAACCACAAACAAATCCGCCGGCATCGCGGAAAGACCCGTGCAGAGGAACCCCGGCTAGGTGGAATGATCCGGAAGGCCTCAGTGTTCCAGTGGAATGAGGACGAATTAATCATTTTTTGGGATTTTTTTCTCCCCCTCCTGAAACGCCTATAGTCGCTAATTAACAGCGGTTCCTCCAGCGAGGGTAACTTAAAGTCGGTTTCAAATGGGGATACGGTGTAGAGAGGCCCCCCCGGGCTCAACTGGGACAGTGCAGGGTGTGTGCGAAAGCAAGCCTCCCCCCTGCATAATTATATGCTGTTTTGGAAGCAAAATTGCCTCCCCTGTTGGACATTAAAGCAGCTGCAGCCCCTACCAGCCCTCACGCCCCCCCACCTTCCCGGTGAGGCTTGATTTCAAATGGAAAAATTAATGGGTGAATAACAGCCGTAAGCTCTGCCACGGCGGCCCCCCCTTCATTCCCTGCCATTTTAATAATTCTGTAGGGGGGGCTTTAGAAAATTCAGTGCCTTTCCTCCTGGTTCAGAGCCCCCCCATTCTTCAGAAACACACACACACACACACACACAACACCAGTGTAGCACTCTGGGGAGACCTCGCTCACTTCTGCAAACCCACTTCAGATGGCTCAACTTTCAAATATTAGTTAAAAAAAAGGGGGGGTGGATTTCAAATAAATAAATAAAATCATTATTAGCAATCCCCAGAGCCACTTCTTGTCCCCTCCCTCCCTCCCCCCCAACTGCTTGTTTTATTTCTAGAGGACTGTGTGTTGTTCCTTGAGCTTTCCAAGGTTTTAAAGCAACCTCTAGCTTCTCCAGACCTTCCGGAATGGTTCGCAGCGGACTGGATAAATAAGCGTTACATTTTGTTCGATTGTATTTATAGTGCACTAAAGTAATTGTGTTAATCTCACGTTCTCTGCTGAGTGAACAGGGGGACGTGGCTTTAACACACCCCAGGAATACAGCAAAGCCCCTCATTTCAGGTTGTATTCTAGGGAAAAAAATAAAAAAAAAAAAAAAAACAGCAAGAACACGAGACACAGGGGATGCCGGGAGGGTGCCGGGGGGGAGGATCAGTCCAGTTCGGTCCGGCTGTCCTTGATGGGTCCGAGTTCGATGGGACAGTTTACAATTCAGCAGAACAATTGGGGTCAGGGATGCCTTTAAAGTGCCTCATGGAGGAGCTCGCTCTCCACCCCCCCTCCTGCCAACCCTTTCCTCTTCGCCAAACTCGCTTCCTGGCGTCGGATCCTCCCGCCTCAGAAACCGACATGTCACCAGCGGCCTTTGTCTGTGGAGACAGACTATGACAGCACGGTCAAGGCTGCAATTACAAGCGACCAGCCGTTCCTGCTCGCCAAGACCCAGGCTGCCGGCCCCACCCTGATACTTCATTCCCGGTCATGTGCAGAGAGCTGAAAGGGGCCACAGAGATGTAGCGTCTGCGAGGAACCGCCTGTCGAGCCTCAAGCTCCGCGATGCTAATGGCGTCTTTAGCGGAGCGCTGCTTTTCCCCATAAAAGTTAAAAACTAGCCCCCTGCACAGAGCTTCATGCCTGAATGTTGAACAGTGGCCATCTGAGAAGAAGGTCCAAGGCAGAGGCGCGCCACCTGAGTGTGGAACACGTGCCAGACTAGCACTCTTTAGCTGAGGGTAGTACCCATTAGCGCCGAGATGACGTGTCTTAGCGTCAGTTAACGCCGGGCTAACGCGCACCGGCGCAAAGCTGGCGCAAGACTAGCGTGCATTAGCTTTCCGTGCTGCAGCTAACATGCAGCCAGGCCGGCTTTAGGCGCCCTAACATCAGGCTCACATCGAAGTGGTGAGATCGAGTGTTCGCAGAGCCCGTTCGGAACCACGAGAAGGGCCACGTGACGGCAGCTCTGCAATAGCTCTGAGGGATCCCGGCTCTCCTGACTTTTAGGAATTTGCATTTAGCAGTTGATACCCTTGTTCCTGCACAAGGCAGAATAACCTTCATCAGCAGAAATATCTGCCTTTGGAGTGCTTCAAACTTCCCAGGCACGGAGATGTATGTATACACACACACACACACACACACACGCACACACACACTCACGCATACAGCAAACTTCAAAGTACAGCACGAGGTTTAGGGGCATCTGAGCGATGTCTGAATCCCACCCTTTCAAGATGCCTTCGGTAGCTTCAAATCAATTCATTTTTACCGACAGAGTGCTTGTCGTTACACCGTGTAAAAAGTGAACAAAAACAAAGATACTCCCTCAGGCGCATCCAAGGCCAAGGGGCTTTCCAACGTCCCTTAAGAGGTCCCCTTCATAAATGTCACGGTCAGTTATGGCCCAGGTGCTCAATCCAGTCCTCCCTGCTAACACCCCATACCTGTGCACTAACCCTCTGCTCTCCTACGCCAATCTTCCCTTCCATCACACCTTCAAACCCATTAGGAACCCCACCTCTTCTCCAGTATGTAATTACCTCTTTTTTTAATTAACCAGCCGGTGGTATACTGGACGCCCCCGTGACTCTTACACGTGTAGATAATTTAATTACATTAATCAATCTCCACAAGACGCTAGGCTATAAAAAATGTGTATGCATTTCCCTCCGCAGTTTTATCCCTCGTGTCAAATAAAAAATCTGATGATTTTCATAATTTTAAACAAAGCGCAGTTATTTACTTGATGCTGTTTTTACTTGTGCTAGTTTCCTACTACTTTAAACGTGTTTAAGTAAGCATCTACTACTCAAACTCCTTATACGTGCAAACTGACTTCGTCAATACAGGGCTGCATTACTTTAATGCACAAGTGCTGGGTTTTACTGCAAAACCCATTACGCTCCATTAATCTGCGATCGCAGCTTCTCCAGAGGTGTGCTCCTCAGCACTGAGAAGCAGGTACCTGGAACCAGACTGGACGCCGCTGAGATTCAGGGGAAGCTACTAAATTTACGTCCGATTGGAGTGTTTTTAACCAACATCGTGCTTCGGTGGATCTGACTTTTTTTCTAATTGCACTATCACTAGCCCCCCACCAAGAGGACCGCATAGGGCGGATGGATGGACCAGCTACGAAGCCAGAAACTTAAGGCGGAGGCTTGCCACCTTCCAGAGCCAACGACTTTTTTGGTCTGGAGTTTATTTCGGGAACGGTGTTTCAAACTATCGCATCACGCCAAAGCTGGATGAAAATTCATGTTCGGTAATTGCACACATAAAACGTTTTGTAAGAACGCCCGCCTTCCGTAACCCGCTTTCTCTCGCTGTTTTTTTTGCGCACCGCGATGCCCCGGCGCGCTTCCTCCTCGCCGGCTGTCCTGGTGGAGCTGCCGGGGGGGGCGTGTTGCAGTAATTGCAGCCCCTACACAGCCCCGAGATTCATACACACTTCCTAATTCTCTCATCAAAGAAAACCACGCGCCCAACTTTATTAAATTTTTATTCAACACGTCCCCCCTCCCCCCATTTCCCTTCCTTTTGCAATTTTTGGATACCCTACTGCCGGCACCAAAACACAGAAAGCACCCGTATAAAAAAAAAAGTATTTATTTTATTATTACTTTGCAGGAGCGCTTCCTTCCTGCCCAGAAGCGGTTGAGTGTCTCGTTAGTTCGTTTCACCTAACTTTTCCAGCTGCCAGGAGCAAATAATAAAAAAAAAATGCATCAGGAAAATTGGATTGCGGGATCAGGAACCTAGTCTAGTAGATTCTCTCCATAACCGAGTCCTAGACATCCTAACCACACAAAAAAAAAACAGAGGAAAGTCAGTTGTAATCTTGTCGATGGACAATTATGTCACCGCAAATATCCTGCATACCTCATTAGAATGCATAAAATGCACAGAAAGGGTTTAAAAGTATTTTCATAGTATTAATCATACATACCCCTTCCATTTCATGGTGGTTGTATGCAATTTATCGGCACCATAATTTAGTAAAGTATATTCCAAACAAGTATACATCTCGCCCGCACACTAGCACGCAATGACATCACCAGCATCACGTATAGTGCGTGTATATAAATACACACAATAACATACACTTACACAAACAGGCATTTATTATTAACCTCGGCCCATTTTCGGAGAGCAGAAGGCCTCGGTTTTTGTGAAAGCACAACACAAACCGAACAGCACCCCCACTTTGATAGTTTGAAGCATCTTTTTGGGGTAAGTGGGGTTGGTATTGCAGGAGAGGCCGTGAGGATTGGGTACGGGATGTATTCAGGGTATGAAGTAAGCCTGCCCTGTGTGTTAGGCAGAATCCAGGGGCAGTGACCACACACCCATGGAAGGGCGTTCAGTTTTATGTTCTTGCCAGAGTGCAAAATCATGGTTTGCGTGTTGCTCGGTTCACCTGCCCAAAATATCCCAGATGAGTTAATAAAAATCTCCCCGTTCCGCCCCCCCAGCTCCAGCTTCCCGTGGATCGGTTTGCCGTCTGGAAGATGGAGGTTTTTCACAGGGGGCTCGCCAGCGTTTACATGGCTATCCGAGCACAGAACTTCCTGCGGGCCTGCTCAGGTGCGGAAGAGGAGCTGGGATTTGGGCCGAGCATCAAGCGTCGGGGGTGATGTGGCCCGTTATGCAGAATCAGCCGCCCTTCCCATCAAAGCTCACGGGTGCGAAGGAGCAGCAATGAGGAGGAGGAGGAACAGATGGACAAAGACAAAACCAAAGCCATGAGAGGAACCTTCTTGTCGCTGAAAGAATCTGAGAGGCCACATTTTAAAAACAGGATATGTTTAGCATGAATGGCACTTGTGCAGGGCAGAGTTACAGGCCACGTTTCTCCAAGGAGTGACAGTGGGGAGACAGCTGAGACAGGCATTTATCGGGGACCTGAAGAAGAGTTTAACCTTAATATTTTCATCAGAAAGTCACCAGTTCTTAAGGAGAAGGTACATGGATTAAAACCAGATTACTCAACCTAAAAGGGTTAACGTTTTTTTTTTAACTTAACAGGGTTAACTTAAATAGGTTATTCCCCAAGGTAAAAAGAACAAAAGCAGATTCTGTTTTAGTCCGTGTATTCTATGAAAAGCAAAAAGTCACATCCAAAAGCACCAACTCCCCTTCAGCTCCGTTAGAAATGAATATACATTTTTAAATCTTTATCACTCTTTCAGCAAATGGCTCTGGGCAAAATATTGGCACAGACACAAATAAATTAAATAGAACAAATCCTAATGCACCTCTCATGAGCAATCGAGTTTCACGAGAATGCGATATTTGCATTTAGGGAAAGGATTTTTGATAATTTGTGACAATTCACAATTTCTCTCGAAATGACCATGACTGACATCTGACCATCCAGATATTGGAGAGATTTACCGAGGATCACAAGAAGACCACCCCGCCCACCGACCCCCAGAAAAAAAGATGCTAAACTGCACAGTCCATATTTCAACTGGAAACGCTACAAACATTCAAAAGGGATATTCGTTCAGTAGTTGACATTTGGACCAGTCACACACTTTACTCCGACAAATACAATGTGAAGCTTTCTAAATTGTTAGCTTTAAGAATCCATTTTCATGGGCAAAAAGTGAGGAAAAATTGCAATACAACAAACGGACATTGTCAAATCGTGCATATCCGTGGTGTCAAACCGAATGGAAAAACAAATTAGGAAAAGATCAATGTGTGACAACAGAACTGAATATTGTGAGCAGTATTCAAACAAGAATATTAGTAAATAATTGAAGGCTTTGCGTCGCTAGTATGTTTTCTGCATATATAAGAGCTCCGTTTGGAGTTAATGTACGTGATTACGAAGCAGTGTTGATGTGGGCGCACAGAACGAGGCTGCGGAATATATGGGACGCGCTCACACAGAAAGGGAAACACTGCCCCCTTCTGGTCATTTTATAAACTAACATTTTATTCACAACTTTTTTTTTTTCCCGGACTTGCTTCAGTAACCTTTTCCCAGATGATCTACTGTTACTGTTTTAACCAATTCTAACAAATAAAAGAAGGAAGAAAGGGTAATGCTTCGTTTTATGTACACCGATGCGTGGCACCTTACAAAATTAATGACTAATAAAAAACTAGCACCTTCCCTTGAGGGCACTAGCGAAGCTTGGAGCAAATATCACCGAAAGCAACGCGCGCAGGAGTGACGCATCTTCTCAAATGCGGTTACATACCAATAGGCGTAAGGAAAGAAAATATTACAAGATATGGGTTTACAACGGAACTAAGTGGATTCTCCTCCAAATTTTAAATCAGTTGCACGAATTACCCCGACACGTACTGACATTATTCATTTGCTGCTTTTAAGTACTCGCCACCCATCTTTACTTCAGGAAGACATGTCTCTAAATTTGTTTATAAACATTGATAAACGTAGGAGGTTCACAGATCAGATGTTACAACTCAGAACACCAAACACTTCTGGTTTCAATACTCAATAAATTCGCATAACCCCTGTAACAGTGCCGGAAATTTAAATGACGGGTATTCCCGACCGTGAACCAATTATTAAAGTATCGCTACTGGGATTTTTCAGATCGCTCTGCTTCTGCCCGAGGTGCCACCGTTCACTACAAGGCGTCCACGAGGCGGCCGAGCAGCGCCTCAGCAGCGACCCCTGCCGGCCGCATTATTTGTCCATCAGGGAGCGTTGCAGAGCCTCCTGGATCATGGTGTGTTCGTCAGCTGAGTAGTCCTAGCAAGCAGGAATGGACATGATAGCAGGTTAAGTATACTTATAAAATAGGGAGCAGAAATAAGGCTTGTAAGCACTCACACACACACACACACACACACACACATATACACATATATATATATATATATATATATATACACACACACACACACACACACACACATACATAAATTCATAAATTGTATATAATTTTAGTGCTTGTGTTTGCGGTATATACAATGTAGCTTGTGTTGGGGGAAAAAAAGATCTATTCTCAAACGCGGCAAATTCCCCCCAGATCTAAAGCAGCAGGCCATGCACGCCGGATCTCTTGCTGAATGCACTTTACATGTGAATCAGCTATCAGCATTACCACACCACCTCAGGAATTAAAAAGACCGCATCTGGATGGGCCTTCGGAGATACATACCACGAATGTGTCGTAAGAGAAGGTGTGTCTGATCTTCAGGTGCTGGAAGAAGTCGGCGCTGCGGTAGTTGGGGTCTCCCCAAGGCATCGACGCACAGATGGGGCACACCTTGAAATGGGAAACGGCGGTGGACATCATTTATACGGCGCGGGTGAAGAGGCCTGAACTCCGTGTGGCAAGCTGCTCCCCCCTGCCCAGCCACAGAGAGCCGTCCAGAAGTAGGCCCAGTGGTTTTTGTATCTGCGGACTGTCGGTACCGTGAGACAACTGACCTGGGGTGATCACAGGAATCTGCGCTTTTACCAAACAACGTTTTGAAGTCTTCTTTTGAGTACGGATAAAAGGCCCTTAACAAATGCCAGATTGCAGCCACTTTGGGTAAACGTGACTCTTAAAGGCTGCCTCTGAGGCCAAGAACAGCCTCGCACTTCTGCCAGCGCCACCTACTGGTGGAAATGATGCAATGCTAATGCTAATCGAAACACCCTACTTAAGCGCCAATCTCTTCATTTATCCCTGTGGTGCTCAGCGGTTCTGCTATTGAGTTGTAGCTGCTTTGCAGACGCTAACCTTCTATACAACAGGACAGACCAACGAAACAGCAAGATACTACGGAAACAATGGCTCCCTTTCTCGAAGGTGAAACGGCAGCAATCGGGACTGGAACCTACGACCTTCAGTTTACACACTCGGCTATGCTGCCCATGGGGGACCGTCACAGGGGGCGCCTCACCACATGGCGCGTATCCCTAGCGTGCAGCGACGTGCAGTGCTCCACCAGCCCATCCTGGTCCAGGTTCTGGAAGTTGCAGTACGGACAGGAGAACGTGAAGCGGTTCGGAACCGAGCTGCGTTGGGGGGGAGGGAGGAGGGTTGGAGGAGCATTAGGCACCGGAGGATCAGCTGACGGCTGGAGACGAGAGAGCGGCCACCTGCCAGCGCCCCACCTGACGGCAGGCTGGGACTTCGTGGTGCTCCTGACCCCCTCGTCAATGTACTCCTGGTATTTGGAGCAAACGGCCGTGTGGCTCCGCATTTGGGACAGCCGCACCTGCGGACAGAAGGGAGGAGAGTGTCAAGACTGTTCCTAATAAAACACAAACCCACAATAACAATGAGGAGGAGGGCATCGGGAAAATAGGCCACTGAGATTTCCTTTACAATATCCTGCTTCATAACTGTTTGCTCATTAACGTGTTATTTTGCTAAATCCTCTTCGATGGGAGAGAAACTAGACCACTTGGGTTAATCCACCTTTAATTGGCCTTGGGGAAATAATCCATGTCTGATTGGAGAGCAGATACACACAGAGTTATTTACACAGGGACAAAGCCTGTGGGGTACGGACAAGCAGGGGCACAGGCTGCGGGGCACGGACAAGCAGGGGCACAGGCTGCGGGGCACGGACACGCAGGGGAACGCACTGTGGGGCACGGACACGCAGGGGCACGCGCTACGGACACGCAGGGCCACGCGCTGCGGGGCACGGACACGCTGGGGCACGGACACGCTGGGGCACGGACACGCTGGGGCACGCGCTGCGGGGCACATTTCCGCAAGGGCACGGATACACAGGGGCACAGGCTGCAGGGCACAGACGTGCAGGGGCACACGCTGCGGAGCACATTCACACAAGGGCACAGGCTGTGGGGCACTTTCACGCAGGGGCACAGGCTGCGGGGCACTTTCACGCAGGGGCACAGGCTGCGGGGCACTTTCACGCAAGGACACATACATACAACATACAACAGAAGGCAGATACACACACACACACATACCCACAGACTACAGAAGGCTTACCTGTGCCTGGCAGCCCTTGCAAGGACCCGCGCTCTTCTGGATGAGCGCCTCTATGGCTGTGGCTCTGGCCCATTTGTCCAGTGTGGTCCGGCACACGGCACAGATAGGCTTGTGGGTCCGTAAGCACTCCTGCAGGCAGCTGTTGCAGAACCTGCAAAGGGTGCAGCAGAGGTGGTTCTAAACAGAGCAGCAAAAATCACAAAAAACTAACCACCCAAACTCTCAATCTTAGGCCGTGCATCTATAATCACATTAAGATTAGTTCAGCATGTTTGTTTTATTTTTACAGTAAAACAAAAAGCATTAACAGGAAAAAGTTTAAAATAGATGCAAATCCAGGCAGCACGGCGTCTCAGTGAGCGGCATTACTGTTCTCTGTGCTGCTTGGGACAGGCTGCAGGTCCCTGACCGTGACCCTGACCTGGTTAAGAGGTTTGAGAATGGAAACACCCAACACCCGCCATGTGTAAATGTAGGCTATTGAATAAGGACACTAAACAGAAAAGGTTTATTACAAATATAGGTAAGTATTCAATAAGACAGGACTTTATTGATCCCTTTGGGGGAAAGTTTCTTTGTCATGTTCCACCGAGAGGGATTACAACGTATGATGTAAATACAACAAAAGGATAATGCAAGTAAAAAAAATATATATATGTATATTGTATATATACACATACATGTATATATATATATATATATATATGTGTGTGTGTGTGTGTGTGTGTATGTGTATATATATATATATATATATATACACATAATGCGAAATGGTAACAGAATAAACATGAAAGTAATGAAGAATACATAGAGAACTGTGCAAAACAATATACCTACTATGGAGAATACAGTGCAAAAAAGTTATGAATGATTCTCCATTTTCAGACAATACTTTAATGGATTTGTAAAACTCATTTTATGCATTTTTACATAAAAATGCAAAGCTCAACCATTCTAAACCTCTCATCCCTACAGGGCTTTGAAAAGGTCTGACTGCAGTATCTTCTGGTGCCAATAACAGATGTTCCTTTTCTGTCAAATCTGCTTATGTTTTCAATCCATCCAACTTTATAATTATTGGTCCGGGTCACCGGGAGGGGGGGCTGGACCCGACCTCAGGCAGCAGAGGTACATATTGGATTCAATGACGGAACAGTGTACACAAACACTCAAGCACAGACGCACCCCTGATGGACTATTTAGAAACACCAGTTAGCCAAAGTACATGTCTTTGGCCTGTGGGAGAAGCCCAAAGTATCCAAAAGCTATCCACACAGTGTGTGGAGGACATACAAACATACATACTCAAAGAAGGGGGTCTTATTTGAACGTGGAGGTGTGAGGCAACAGTGACCGACAAAGACCCACCCTCACATGACGTTTATGTTTGTGTTAATCCCCCAGTCAATGTCAGATGCATCAGTTACTGTTACTAACTGTTACTGTTAGTAACGTATTTTGCTGTGTTGACAGGATTTGTTCCAGATTTATATTGTTGTTGCATGGATTAAAGAAAGGAAGGAAGTTTCTTAGCGATTAGTCATCTTTGCCACTGCAGATTATTAGAATGGTTACAAGGTTAAGGAGCAAACACGGCAAGCTTAAAACATCCCCACGATTTACTCAAAATATTTAACAGGACTGCTATAGATTTAAGTCTCGCCAACTGCATATTTATTAAATGTTTGAAATTTGTAGATTTAAAAAACGTCTCGTGGACTGCTTTGCCGACATTTTTACGCTCCGGCTTCTTATTTGCGTTGCTTTACATCCTTTGACCATACATTTCCAAGAAAAACTAGGGCACGAAATGCTTTCACGCTGGCTTAAACCACGCCTCGAGCGAGTACTAACTCACATCAAGGCCAAAAGTCCACTGCAACCTGTTAATGCGTGCAAAATTCCCTGACAAAGGCAACTGTATGTGGATTCCATTTTCTTCTGATCAATGTAAAACCTTCCTTGATTTACGTCAGAATTATCCAAGTATCTTCCTAGAAACAAACTCTGATCTTTAATAATCAACGTCAGGTTGTAAATTCTGTCAAAACTAAATTAAGCCTTTAAATGACTACTTCGGGTGTGATCATTCCCAAGGAAGTATTCTTTTCCCAAATGTCCCTTGCTATTCGTGTGCGGGTCTTCCCGAAGAATAAATACAACTCCAAAATGCCTGTCACGTACTGGTAAAGTGGGAAAACTGCTATATCAACACAATCAGATCAAGCTTCAGTTGCGATACGATTTCTGTTCCCGTTTCCTACCGGGGCATCGTGGAACTTGTAGTCCAATTTAAACATCACGCCGTTGCAAACGGCATTTTTGGGACTACAATTCCCATTATTCGAATTCGGCTGTAGCTAGACGTAAACAAAACTGAAAGTAAGCTGGGCTGTACGTTCTGTACATTAACATGATCTTTTTACACCTACACGTCTAATGTCCTGCGTTGGCTAGTGCGTAAATACAAGATAAACACGATGACAGATTTTCCGGCCTGTTCTTTGGCAATAATGAACTACCTGCCCTTGTGCACACAGCTGAGCGACACCTTCCTCCTGCCCGCGGCTCCCATCCAGACGTGTTTGTGTGCTTTGACAGAGCCGAACGTCCCATCCCGTACTCACGTATGGCCGCATTGTGTGGTGACGGGACGGTCGAATATCTCCAGACAGACCGGGCAGGTGAAGTCCGAGCTGTCCCCTTCGCCGTCCGCCGTGCCTCCGCTCCTCGCCGTGGGATCCGGGCCACCGATCATCGCCATGTCCACTTTGGCTTCGTTTATATGTGTAATTCTTTCGCGCTGCCGTTGCTTCCTCCTCGGCGGTGCGCGGTGAGAAGCAGCCGAACTGCGTCGATGAGGAAAGACAACGTCACGGCGCTAAACCCGAGGGAGGATGAGGAGGAGGAGAAGGGAGGGAAAGAGGGAGGGAAGAGGAGGAGGAGGACGGGGGGGGGGGCGTGTCTGGGTGGTCGGTCCCGGCCGGCGCTCAGCAAAACTCCGGCCCCGCACCTGTTTCTGTGATTACCCCCTTCCCCCGGGTCCTCCCCGTCCAGCCATCCGCTGTGTGCCCAAAAAGAAATTAGATTAATATACCTTTATGAATGAGAGTGCTCTACCTCGCGTGTACGTACTAAATCAAATGTAAAGCTATTTTCTAAAACAAGGAAATCCCAGAACAATAGGCATTTTAGTACTTTTATTAATTGCAATTTAACTGTCAGCGTGGCCTACTTTATAAGTAAGTACTTTATAACAGTCTTAGAGTTGCATTGCCATATCAATTTTCTTGATTTATAAAGTTGTCAAGTCAAATAGGATTTATTCTCATACAATTCATATACAGGTATAAAGTGCATTTGTCATTAGATCGTATAAAAGGATGAGCCCACCTTATTGATTACTATTATGAAAAGCAATCATACATCATACATATTTAGCAGCTAGTATATGTTAGTAGAGTGAGAAGCTGTTATAAAGTCTGTGCGCTGCCTACCTGGAAAAAATTAAATTCCAATATAATTCAATCACACCAGCTGTGACAATCACTGGCTACATTCATCTTGATGCCATCCCTATAAGTCAGACATTACAAACCATTCATAAGCCACGCCTGCCAGTGGAACCTGCTTTGAATGAAGTATTAAGAAATTCACTGTACATGTAAATTCAAACTGCGCATGTGCGCCACGGCCGTGCGCCTATCGTTCAAACGTGCGTCAAATAGCCGTAAGGACCGGAAACTGCGCATGTGTTCCGCAGCCGTACGGCCAACGTCCGTACTACGTCGTCAAACTGCCGTACGGTCTGACGCCTGCGCATGCGCTGTCGCAGCATAAGCGTTTCCTGCAGAATGCGAAGGTAGGATGCTACTCTCTGTTGGTGTTGTTCTGGCGTATTTTTACCAATTTATTCGTAAAATACCGAGTGTGTTTTTAGTCGTAGGTGCTCGCGAGCGCACCGTGTTTGGCTTGTCGCCCCCCCTCTCGCCGGCGCGGCTGACGACGGGCACCTACGTATGGTTTTCCATGGTATATGCTAGCTTGGCTAAGCTAGTCGCCTTCGCTAGCTGGCTTGGCCGCCACACATGCCCCTGCGCCTGCGGGGCCGGACGCGCTTGGAAAGTGCACTTCAGCTGCCCTTTCGCGGGGATGTGGCTCTTGTGTCGGCGCTTAGGCCCTGTGGGGACAGCATGGTTTCGCGGCTAAGCTTAAGGCGCAGGGAGTAACTGACGTCCGCTTACGTGCAGACCTGGCATGTATACAAGTTGAAACATTTTGTTATCCTTTTAAGTGACTTTGAGGTTCTGGCACCATTTCTGGGCGTGTGAGTGCATACTGGGCGGTTAGATGCATCTCGCAAAGAGAAATGGCGCTCAGTATGGAAGCCACCAGTCCTTACATGGCACAGGCATGTTTATCTCGTAACGATGAACCTGGATGATGGGTTTTGAGATGGACGCTTGATCGTACCGCTGATTAGATCTATATACCTGCCATGGCTTAAGCCAGGTTAAAGTTTCCCGGTCCTAACCTGTGTTGTGCTTCCCCAGTTTTAAATAAAAATTAAAAAAGAGAAACTGATAGAGCTCATCTCTCTGGAGTTGTCTGCTTTTCACATTCTGTCATGTGGGTACTTTGGGAAATGTTTTTTTAATTCTGTTTATTAAGTGGGACCGGTAGGATGGGTTTGGCATCCCGGGGCCAAATCAAACGGAATTACTTCTTTTCAAGTGAACGCCACCTACACGGTAATAAACCGGTTTCTTGGGTCCTGAGTCAGTTTACTTCTGCGGTAAGTGACGTCGAAGTAACTTGGGGCCTTTTTTTGGCAGGCGGTGTGTGAGCCCTCGCTCGACGGGCCATCAGCAGCCTTCTGACCTGTGTGTGCGGTGAGAAGGGCGGGTCCTGCAATGCCCCGGTAGGTGTGGCCCTCGTTATGTGGGGATGCACGTGGTGCTTCTAGTGCCGCCTGCTGCCGCTGATGGATGTCAAGCTGCGAGAGGACTTGTTCAAGAAGTATGCCCAGTCCCTGGAACGCCGGCTGGAAGAGGAGGATGATGGGGGCAGACAGGGGCCCACCACGGATGGGATACTGCTGTCTGCGGCTGCTGCCTGGCTCGGGGCCCATCAGGCCGACCCGGCTCAGCGCTTCCGTCTTGTCCGCTTTTATGAGCTGGTGGAGAATTCCCTGCTCACCCTGAGGAGTGCCAGTCTCCAGGCCATGGAGACGGCCTTCTCCATCCTCGAGACTGTCTGCACCAACCTGCTGCTCTTCCCCTGGAAGAAGGAATTCCGCTGTATCAAGGTAGGGGGCTCTCGTTGTAGTCAAGCAAATCTGAGGCTCTTTGACTCCCATCCCTTTGTTCCCAGATCTTCCTAATTTCATTAAAAAGGTGTCATAGAAGCTGTGCTGTTGGGGGTGGTTGTGGTCACACCTACCAGGATTTGAACCCCCCCACCAGCTCTAGGTGTGTGTAGAAATTTCTGTTCTCCTTGTGTCTGTGTAGGTGTCCTCCAGTATCTGCCACAGGTTTTTTCTTCTCTTTGTTGGACCCGGATTACTTAAATTGGGTTCAGGGACTGCATTGAATTGGTCCCCTTGTTGCTTAGTGGTTTAATGGTTTTCTTGTGCTGCTTTGCAGACCTTCACTGGGCCCTACGTGTACCACCTGCAGTCAGCGGTGTGTGACTCGGACCTGCGCTCCCTGCTGCGCTCTATGGGATACTCCCGTGAGGAGCTTCAGTTCCAAATTCGTGACGTCCCAGGGAATGCCTCGCACCTGCGGCAGCTGGCCTTCGAACTCTTCCTGGCCCAGGCGGAGTGCCGACTCCTGGGCGAAGTGGTGGTGCTGGCCGGGGGTGCCACCACAGAGTTGGAGGCGCTGGAGGCACGCCGGGGGAGCAGGGAGGACGTGGCTACATGTGCGGAGGCCCTGAGGCTCCGGGATGCCCTGTCTGGGGAAGTGTCGCGGCTCTCAGTGCGGCAGGACGAGCTGGAGCGTGCGCACCCCAGGCGGGGCGGACGGCCGTCCAAATCTGTGGATGTGACGGATGGGGCAGGTCACTGGCACCCGACCAGCAAGCCTGTGCTTAAGGCTACGCTGAGCTTGCGCAAGGAGCCGCTCTTCGTGGATGCTGAGGAGGACCTGCAGGACGAGATCATTCGGCCCAACACTTCCCTTCTCTCCATGGCAGCTCCTTATAGCCCCGTGTCGGACTTCTTTCCCATTCAGTCCCCGCCAACAGAGCCTTACCCCTACCCGCTGTCCTCCCTCGACGAGGTCGACCTGTACACTGAGCGTGGCATCAGCCGACAGACAGCCTCCCGCCCGCCCAGCCGTGACCTCCGCGAGAGCTGGTCGGTGAAGACCCACGGCGGGGCCCCTCTCTGCGTCACGTGCCAGGGCTGTGGTGTGGGTTGCTCCAGCCTCTCCGCCTGCCAGAAGTGTGACATGATCCTGTGCCCCGCTTGCCATGCGGTGGATCCCTCCCCATGCTGTGGCCTGCCCGATTACCCCAAGGCACCTCATCCCCTTGACGGCTACCTGGCGGCAAAAGAGAAGGCATCTGCTTACAGTAATGCCCACTCCCAGCTGACGGAGAAGCCATTGAGCAAGCTGTACCCCAGCAAGTCCGTCGGCCCCGGCAGCAGCGGGTCAGTCGTCGGTGTGTCTCGGTGCGGCTTCTGCAACAAACCGGGCGCGTCGCACACCTGTATGAATTGCTCCAAGGTCTCTTGCGATACTTGCATGAGCCTCTATGCCAGTGACATATGTAGCCGCAAGAACTTGCACCATAACTTTGTGCCCAACCATCAGCTCAACTACAAGTCCGGCTCTGTATCTCATCTGGTGTACCGATAGACAATAAGGCCTTGCTTTTGACAGCCCAGGGTGGACTGTGAGATTTCTCATCAAAGATTTCTAGAACGTTGGAAGGCCAAGTTACTGCTTCTATCCTCTATCTCTCAGTCCTTCAAAGGATCCCGACATGTTTGCATCCCTTCTCTCCTTCCTTGCGTTGGCTCTCCGGGTCTTTCCAGCTCGCCAATTTGCAAACCAAGTAGAAAATGAGTAGCTTGATCTAATAACATCTGCCCACTTCTGGACTCCCGCTATTATTCTAGGCTTGTGTTGTATGATGAAATCCAATCTTGACAGCATCTACAGAATTGGCTAGTATGTTTGCCTCATGCAAATGATATCAAGTAGTATATACGTATTTTTTATGTTATTATACAAACTCACATGAGATGTGTTGGGGTGAGTCAATTGTATCTTATCAGCTGCTGTCAAGTCTGGTCAAGACCAGATCTGCCCTGGTGGATTTGATCTCCTGTAGCCTTCCCTGCATCTGTAGCTGCTCTTGCTGTTGATTGAGTTAAATTTGTATATATCTCTTGTATCCCCCCTCAATTATTCACAACCTCACTGTAAAGACCATTCTTCTGGGTGGACAGTGGCAGTTCTTGAGGTTGTCTTGTGTTAAGAAGTTGGGTAGAGAAACTCACTAGTCCAGCACCTGAAAATGAATATTTTTGTTTTTTTCCTTGGGCAGAGTTGGAAGACATGCAAAAAAGTCTTTCAGAAACGTTTGATTCCTTGAGAAATTAGCGTTATTGATAAAGGGAGAGCTCTGTCTTGTATGGACTCGGTGCATTGTAGTTTTATTGCTTTCAGAACATTTTGGAGATTGTTGGATATAGTACGTATTGTGACATTGATACTACAATATTGTGTAAATTGTGCGGTCCACCTCTGTCATCGCAAAACACCGGTGAATTTTCTCGCTGTGTGGTTTATCATATATGATCTCCCAGGATAGCTTTCAGCATCCAGTGTTTACAGTATGAGCGGTTTACAGAAGCCGACATAGAAAGTTACACGTTTACATGCAACATTTTGACTGCCAAAGTCCATAATGCTCACTTTTGATTAATTTCCTTTTTTAATTTTTAGGTTTTGCCCTGGTGAAGCATCAAAACTTGTTCTTATTTGGTATTGAATGTTACCCTTCAGAGTCGTGGCCCATTTCCACAGTGGTTTTTCCACCCTCATCCCGAGGCATGCAGTTTCTGGTTCTGTTCCCAATGTTGTCATGGCAACGGGTTTAAATGGACGCCCCTATGACCTTGCTTCAGTGCCTCTTTGCGTGTTTTGAGCGGTTTAATGGAAATTCTTGGCGGGTTTCAAAAGCTCTTTTAAGAGCAGGGCTTACATCTGACACATCCCGTCATGTCACGTGTTGCTAGCCTGGCCAGTGCGATTTTTCTTGGTTGAGTGGGGTTCTCCGTGTTTTCTCCCTTGAGTGTGAGTTTACCGAAAAAGGCAGTTCCAAGGCTGGGATTCTTTGTGGTCTTGATTTCGGCTCCCTCACTCATTCCTGCTGCTTAGGTACCCGTCTGCAGCAGTCCAAGGAGCACGGTGGAGTTCAAAGTTATTTCACAGAGCTATGCAACCTTGCAGGAGGTTCATGATGCTGGTCAGGTGTGTCTCTACTGCAGGAGTCTCCAACTACCGAGTACAGGTGTGGCTCCTCAGAAGCCAGGTGGAATGTAAAACCTACTGGACAGTAGCTCTCCAGGACTGGAGTTGGAGACCCCTGGTCTACTGTAATGGCTAGTGAAGGGTTCACCATCTAATTCTAGGGCTGTCAGTCCAGACCTGTGTTGTTACAATGTCTTTTTAGCATTAACTTATTGGGTTCCGGCTGTTTATGAAGATAATGGAGTGGGAGAATTCTCTTTGCAATATAACTGTTGTAATAACACTGTGTGAAATATACTTGTATCAAGACGGTTGTTCATTCTCCTGTGCTATTAATTGTCAGTGTCCTATATGGAACATGTTCCTTTTGCTTTCCTAATTAACTGTTTAATTGTTAAAGAAACCTGATCATCTGATGTATAAAGCCCGGCAAAGGGGGGGTTTATGCATTGAAATTTAATCATACAGTGAATCAGACCAGGTTTGCTTGGGATGTCCCAAAGTATATGAATATCCAGAAAAAAATCACTAAACTGTTTTAGAAAACCATTTTCAGCCTATTCATGGTTTTATGTATTTAACACCTAGGACTTTTGTCCATCCTAGGACACCATTCCCTTGCTAATTTTTTTTGTTATAATGCTAGGGGATAGTGGTCATGCTGGCAGCATTCCAGGTAAGGTGAAAACTGGCTGTGAACATTATACCCTACAGCAGTGTTTCCCAGCCCGGGCCGTGGACAACCACCAGACAGTCCATGTTCCAGCTCCCTCCCAGCTCCTTCCTAATCAGTGCACATTTTTAGTCTTGTACCGCCTAGTGTAATGACCCAGGGGGCTAAAGACGACGCCACTGGCTTGCTGATGCTGCTGCCTGGCAGTCAGGGAGGCTTTCAGACTAGTGGAGCCATCTTCCTGGAATGTGGAGGTTAATGCTGAACGATTACGTTCATCAGGTTTATTCAAGCATTCTGAAGAAATGTAAAGGGAATGACGTGGTAGCCTTTGGTAGCTGAGCCTTTGCGCCTGTAATGGGAAGGTTGCGGGTTCGAGCCCGGCCTCGGTAGAATAGTCTCAGCTCCCGTTTACTGCCAAGCTTGCGGTCCCCTACATATGTATCTGTGTGTCATGGAGAGAAAGACTAGCTAGGCAGAAAAAAGAGAGAATTTCCCCAAAGGCCTCAAAGTATCATCATCATCCTACGCTGGGGCACTAGCAGAAACCCCAGGAGGTAGTCTTGGGACTTGCTTTCCTCATAATGGAATGTTCCTTGAATGTCCGTAACCCAAGGACCACGTCATTGCTGATATAAAAGGAGTTCTGTTTCTACCCCTCTTCTGGCGAACACGGGAGGGTTGGAGGGTCAGTTACACTACCACAACGTGCATCATTTAACAACACGGAAAGGTGTCTGAGGAGCTGCTCACTTTCCTAGACCTTTTTTGACAGCCGTCTGGTCTAGTGCTGTGTGATATGATATATCAAGTTCACACTGAGGTTTTCCCCGGGAACTGGCACAGAGGCTGTGTTTTGCTGAAGCTGGTAACATGCATATATATCTCCTCTGAGTGTTGGGCTTCCTGATGGGATCGTTGCAGATCAGACCACATGCCACTCAAGCCCTTGTGACCTTCAGCTCCTGCTTTGACCAAATCGCTGCGGAAAAAGTATCCAGGAGTGACGACTGGTCCAGCGATCTAATAATGTAATCTGAGAACCTAAATAAAAATGCTAACATGGCAGGGGGCAGCTTATTAGTGTCAGTTCATTTTCCAACCACTTATCCTGGTTAGGGGGCAAGGGGCTCTGTAGCTTATCCCAGACAGCATAGGGACACAAGTCTGAGGTCCATTCTTGGTGGTATTCAAGTCCCTCGCAGGACAGAAGCTCTATAGGCAATTTGGAGATCCCTATAAGCCTAATCGCATATCTTTGACCATTTACGTTATTTTAGTAGACACTGATGTCCAAAGTAATGTTTGGGTGAGGCTCAGAGGTGGCCACTCCCTGGAGCAATTAAATTTAAGGCCATTTCTCAGGGACCCAATAGCAGTATCACTCTGCCACCTGCTGGATTTGAACCTGCAACTTCCTGATCACAGGTGTAGCGTTGCGCCACATTCTGAATTGTGCTGCACGAGCAACAGTCCTGCCCTTTAAGTCTCCGTGCTGCCCCAGCTTATGATTACAGCTAGAAACTGCCAGAAGGATAAACATGATTATATCATCACTGATTTGTCCCAATTTTATAATGAATGGATGGTGAAATTCAGCCTAAGTGGATTTTTCGAGGTGGTCAGGCTGCTTCTCCGTGATTCCCACTCTTGGTTGGGATTCTGCTTTGCTCTCCTGCTCTAAGACAAGGTGGACAGAGAGCACTCTAGGCCTTTCAGCACCCTCTACGCTGAGAGATTGGATTTCTAGACCGAGACTCCCCTGAGCTTACATCTGTGTCCTACTGAACTCCTCTTACATTCCTCCAGCTGGGGATAAGTATTATCGTTCATTTAATTTCATTCCCCCCACGGTAAGACAATGTCTGGAACACAATGAAACCTAATACTGAAGTGTTCTCACTAGAATCCTGCTCCCCGATTGGATTAGATTCAAGTTAAAAATCCAGATTTAATCCAATCAAGCAACAAAAGCATATCATTGATTTAATTTCAAGCAGATAAACGCTCTGTTGAGGCTTGGAAGCCCAAGCTGTCTGTGTAACTTTTTTTCAGCTATACTGGCTACAGTTATGTAGTAGTGTTGCTGAATAATACTGACATACTTGGGCACGTGATACAGTTCTTGTCAGGCGGTATCCATTATCACTTTTTTTTTTATTCACACATACAACGGTGTAAGAAAAATAAACTCATGATATGTGTTAATACAAAAATTCCGTATTACTTTGCGCCATATTCCTGTGTTTTTTGAGTATTTTGGGTAAAATGTGCTCAAAGAAACCACTAGAGGGCACTATAACCTAACAAACCTTCTTGGTGGTGCCGCATAAAGGGTGACTTTTGCTTTGCGTGGAATTTACGGTAGTCACGTAGCTGCAAGCACTACTGCGTAGTCTATGCCGAAGCCTGATGCACACCCTGCTAGAAATATAACGACAGGAGCCAGGATAAGGCTAAGAGTTTGTGGCTAGTCAGCTACTGATGCAATAGATTCTATGCAGAAGTATAAATCAACCATAACTGGTAATTTCAATCCAAGAGGCAGAAACCTCAAATTTACCAAGTTTTATCAAATGATTAGGCTACTCCTAAACTACAACAAACAAGAAGACCTCGGTTTTATGACGTTTTACAAGAGTTCAGCTAATTAAAACTTCTACTGGTTCCCAAATTCCCATTCTTTTTACGTGTTATACAGGTTCTCTGATAAACTTCAGCATGATTGGAAAGGTCGGAGGTCAACACTAGCAATCACCAATGTGATTTTCCCCCTTTCTGTGCCTCAGGTTACACCCTACCTATCAAAGACCTTCCAGCTGCCTAAGAGGATTAGACTGTCAGACATCCGCAGTCACTTGAGTCTTTGATAAGTGACAGCTTGTTGAGCACGGTGCAAAGTGCACAGAAAGCATAAAGGAGCCTGTGCACACACCCCTTTCCTATTTGAGTTTTTGCTCACTGTACTCATCTGTTGTTTTTTCGACTAGGCTAAGCTAAGAATGATTGAGTAAGTCCCAAAGAATGGAACACCAGGACAAGAAGTGCAGTCCATTTAACATCTGCTGGGAGATTCCTGCAGTCCCATTTTCTTCATATCAAGCCTCCTACCACTACATAAGCCTCACTGTTTCTGCCCCACTATTCCCACTATAAATATTATGGCTTATTAGTGTCAGCAGCGGAGGAGTTTACCACCTCAAACCATACATTTGCCTTGGACTCTGCTTATTAGCTAGCTATTTATTTTCTGAGAGGGACAAAGGGCCTCATAAATAAAAACCTTGCCACTGACTTAGGGTGGAATGTAAAACATTCACGCAGACCCTATAGGGGACAGAAAGACAGAGACATTCCTGCTACAGATAATAATCTATCCACGTCGTGCGGTGGTGGCCAGCAATGTCCCTGAACAGCCAAGTATCGATTTTTAAGATTTTTAGAAGGAGGTAGTGAAAGGGTAAACGGACACGTATAAATAACTGAAAGACTGCCAAAACATGTATTACGGATCTTAAAAGAACATTTTACTATCTTTGAAATATTACCACTCGCCCATCTTTGTGGCTTGTCCATGAAACGGGGTATTCGTGAATGTCCTTGTTTGTCCTGGTCTGATCCAGTGCTCATAATGTATCTGAGGTAAATGGGCATTGTCCTTGAAAGAAATTTAATTTGCTTTTATACTGATGTACTATTTTTACTACCCCTTTTTAAAACACCAGTGAGTGTAATTAGCAAATCGCTCTAAATTCCCTAAACACCTTTTCTATCAGTAACCTTGAAAGACTACTTCATTATGATGAATTAATTCACCTTAACTTTGTGGTTCAAAAAGGTTTTTTTTTTCTTTTTTTTTTTACATAATTCAAAAAATTCATTTTAAGCGAAGACCTTTCGACTTTTGGTAGATTTTCGCACTGAAGATGAGCGCGCGGTAAACTGATGTAGGTGACAAATACGAAGTTACCCACTGGGATACCATTCCACCGTAATAACCATCATTTTAACAACCATTATTAATAATCAGTCCCAATTAATAAGTCTATTACCTTGGTGCACCAAGCTTGTTCCCAATAGGACCCAATTTTGCCTCCTGAAACCCTTCAAGGGTAGACGAGAAGCCTTTCCACACCACAACTGCTCTCTTGAGCTGTTGTCTTAAAACCCGTGCCCTTTCTGTTACCTTTAATGGGTCAGGCCATTCTCCTCTGACCTCTTTTGTTCAGGGCACACACATGCTATTGGTGCTATTGTTTAACCTATTTAGCAGATACTTTTATTGAAAGAAAAGGCCACACTCAGGAGCCAATGGTGAAATTACTCTACTGTTAGCTGGGATTTGAACTGATGACTTCCTAATTACAGGAGTAGCATTCTAACCCACTGAGCCACAAACTACCTGGAGGGGTTGAATACAGAGTATCTCAGTAAAAACCAAGTTATATACCGAGAGCAGATCTAAACTCCACTCAGAGTAGGGGGAGGGGAGGGGAGGGGGGGTGGAACCCACAACCCACTGAGCCACTTTCTGCAAGAAACGGATGGAAACGCTTCGGCAATAATGGCCATTCTCATACAGGTCTCCTCCCAGATTTATTACAAATGTTACCTCCTGCTTCCTGGGCTGGAAAGAGGCGTACAACGGTGCAGTATAAATGCAGCCATTTAGATGTATACAAAAAGCCGTGGGGGAATTAAAGTATATAAGCACCAGGATTACAGTTTTGTGTTATTACCCCGAATCTACTGCAATGATTACTCTTTTACACAGGGAATTGCTTCGAAGCAATTAATTGTTGAATTTTATTGCAGTTTCCACGTTGCTTATTTAACATGCATATGACTGGCTAATTGCGATCAGTATCACGTACATGCAGGCTAGTAATTAGCTTACATGCCTCAATGCGAGTTAGACTTGTTTCAAGAGTGTGGCGTGATTGAAGTCTTCCGGCAGACGGTCCCCCGCTGCAGTGGTTGGAAAGACAGCTTGAATCTTAATGAAATGGCGTAATTAATTAGGATCTGTGCGCAGAGTGCGTTGATAATTACCCATGAGAGAAGACTCACCGCGGCATCTGCCAGTCTGTCTATGGGGGTTCCAGCATACCTAATCATGCGTTAGCGGCTAATTGCTAAATCAGCCTGGGAAGAACCTCTGGCCATTGCTCCTGGAACGCAAACACGGTTTCTTAACAACTGGAAAGATAACATGCATTACAAACAGGAACGCCGCTGGAGATTCTGGGCGCCATGAAAGCATATCTTAATGGACCCCCAACCCAGACCAATTCAATTATGCTCCAAATATTTTACGGCCCTTGTCAATCAGGGGGCCTTTGAATTGTCCCAACATTCAATTTTGTTCTCCTTTGCCCATGCAGTCTGTGGACGTTTTCTCTGAATCCTAATAATCACATAATACTGCCAGCATTTTAATGAGGTGATTAAACATCGTTGCGAAACGTTTCGATTGTCTGGCACAACATTACTCAGCACCAGCAGCAGAGATGGCGGCACGCTGCACTGAAATTTACCTGTTTCGTGCGACCTGTTTGCTTATTTGTTTATCTACTGCTTCTTCGCACTGTAGCCAAAAGGCTCTGCTTGCTTACTTGGGTTTTAGCCATGCAACAGTGGCTTTGGCAAAATAGGTTTACATTGTCATCATTCCAGGGTCTATTTGCCGATTACACCACATTAGTCTGATGAGGACCGGTTAAACTACCCGTAAAGATATTTATTTATTTATGCATTTGTTTCAGAGTAATAGGAAGAGCAGTTATTGAATGTGGGATAGCAGATAGCATTATCTTTGCATGAGTTGCAGGATTGATTGTGGCTCATTGGGTTAGGTTCCTGTAAATAAAAGGTTGCTGGTTCAAATCCCAGGGTTTGCAGAGTAATGTCACTGCTGGGCCGCTGAGCAGGGCCCTTAACCCTCATTTGTTCCAGGGACTGGCTGCAGTGTAGGCCTACACTGCTGTGGATAAATGCACCTGCTAAATAAATGAAATGTATAGAAATAAATTAAGTCTGTATGTTTTCTCCTGCCCTTCATAGGGCATTTTGCATTTTCTCAACATGTTAGAGGAAGATTTCCCAATTCCGGTCCTGGAGGGCCACAATCCGGCACAGTTTGCAGATTTCCTCGCTCCAACACATCTTAATCAGCCAATTTCCGTATTTAATAGGTGTGCTTGAGCAGGGAAATCTGTAAACTGTGTTACATCCTGGCCCCCCAGGACCAGAATTGAGGAAGCCTGTATTAGACAATCACAGATGGGCAAGATTTTGCTCCTGGTGTCTGAGGTTTCAGTAGAGCACCCCACCTCGCAGCAGCTTGCAGCACCTGTGAAGATCGCCCCCTACAGGATTGTTGCTGAGTCGACTGTGATGCTGTTAGGGCTTCCTGTCCTGCAGGAGGAAATCCATTTAACATGCCATCAAGTTGTATGCTATCCACCCATACCCCTTTGCCTATTAGTTAAATGTGATGCTACACTATCAGAACAAAAGGGTACTGATTTCTGCCTTTGCTTGTCACTGAGGCTGTACCTGTAGCTTGGTATAGTTAAATATACCTTTTACGATACATAAATGGACTACGAGGAACATTTTTGTACCATTGTGGGTACATTCATGTTGTTTGTATCTTGGGGATGTTCTTGAGGGAAGATGCAATGTTAAATATACAAAATATAAAGGTACATTCTCCTTATATCATCAGTAGTTGTCTGATTTAACAGCATAGACCGAAATCTTATGACATTAAATCAGATTAAATCAGATTTAGCATATTGATGATGCATTGCTGTCCCCTACATAGCACATGAGCTGCTTCTGTAAGTAAAAAGTATTGGTATCGGTACTGATATCGATGATATTGGCTCTGTGTTTACTTGGTATCGGATCAATACCAAATATAGCAGTATCGCACACCACTAGCTCACATGCTCATGCTGCTGAGTCACGTGACGCTACGACAACAGGTTCAAACCGAAAGCAGCTTTTTTTTACCCCTGCAGCAGAGCAAATGCTTCTGATGGTGCTATATTAAGAATACAAAAGTATTATAACCAAAAGGCAGTACTGTAGCCATCAATAAGGCCAGAGTGACGGCTTGGCAGAATATTTCAGACAGACTAAATGCGTAAGTCATGTACACGTTACAAGGACTATAGGTTATAGTGGTGTGGTGGTTAACACTATCACCTTTCAGTACAAAGATTACTGGTTTGGACCTCCCTACCCTTTTTATTGGTTCTGTATTTTCGTTTTACTTTATAGTGTAATTCTTTATTCTTTGATCCCCATAAAGTACTTTAAACCATAAAGCATTTAAATTGCATGAATAACTATCTTGTCTTTACACATTACTAATAAATTTAAATTGTTGATCTGTGTGACTGGTCTGGTCTAGAAAATACAATTTAAGCCTATGTGTAACCCCCATAACTACAAAGACTTTAGGTTGTTAATTACAGCTCTACTGACTTAGATGTGCGTGATCTCCACTCACCTACTTGTCTAACCCTTGACTTGCATATCTCAACAGAAGCACTCTCAGTGGAGAGCAGCAAGTACAAACAAAATATAAAAATATCTTACATTATCGTTGTAGAGTACTGTTAATTCTGGTAATTTTAAAGTGATAGTTCTCATTTTCAGGCATGTATGGACATTGTCTCATGCTATAGTCCGATTTTATAACGTAAAATTATTTCAATAATTTGACAACCAAACTGGTCTTGGTTTAGCACAGAAGGTGGTGATACCCTCTTGTATTTACTACAGGAATGTCTCCTGCAGAGCACTTTATGCTGTGACTAAACCATTGTGAATGGCCAAATCACTGTCCTCAACAATGCTGTTGTGCTGATGTTTGCCTCCTACTACTGTCTAACCATCTCTTACTTTTACCACATCTTTTTACTCCCTCCTTTTGTATTCTGCTATTTTTGTAATCAGGAAAAGAACCTTTGGACGGTGGACCAGTTGCTTTTTTGAAGTCCACAATCCCTTATCTGGATTTAACTTGAAAATGCTTCTGGTGAATAAAAACCAGCTATAATTTCAGTAATAATATGGAATATCCTGTAATATACTCTCTTCATATTACTAATAAGTACAGCAGCATAAGTTTGTAATGTTAAAAAAATCAATTCCAATTAAACACCAGCAAAACCACACAGTTTGAAACAGCCAAAGAATTAATCAACATCGCATCATCTGATCACTATATAAGGTTTATTGCAAAGCAGCTTTCATTAGGCTATACAAGAGCCACCATTTTCTGGTATTTCTATGTCAGGTTAAGGTGTTATCAAATCGACTTCTGCTTTCATAGCTCTGCAGAAACTCCATGGGCTGTGATACCATACCGAGATGCAGTTGGTGACACTCTCGTTGGTGCAGCTATAGAAGTCCAGCAGCCATATACAGGTGTGCTTGTGTGTGGAATCATGGTCCCTCACCTTTGGTTAAATCAATAGTGCATTTTTACAAGTTTACTAAACTGTTTCGTATTGCTTTAAAGTTTGTCTTTGAATGGTTAAATTGGTATACTTCAGTTTACAAAATAAAACATTAGTTTTTTAATGTGATCTGTTTTTATCCCGAGTTTTTACAGTATAACTAGTATAACTACATTGTGTACTAAAATTGTTATACCAATATATGAAAAGTGTGATTCATACCACACTATTGTATCAGCTTTAAATACACTCTTAATATACTCTGTCTATATGCTCCAGAAGTTTGGTATGCTATTAAAACATTTAAGATACAGTAAAAGTATACTATTAACACTGAACTTAATTTGAATAGTATGTGTCCAATATTTTTTTTCAGTATCTTAAATGTGTGTGTGAAATACCTTCAGTAGATTTAATGTAATGTATTTAAATTTGAATTAAGCTGGGTCAAAAGAATACAAAGTTAGTATACTGAATATACTTCTAGTACATTAAATCCATATTATCCCAACTTTAGCACATTAAATATACTTTAAGCTGGGTCAAAAAAGCCTGATTGAAGTATACTATAAATTGGGTGTGCTTAAGTATGTTTATACCATACTCTTTTTTTTTCACAAGGGTTTTAAAAAGAAAAACCAAAAAACCGCCACGGTCTTTCATTTTCCAATTTGTTTTAGTAACAGTTTAAAGAACGAACAATGCTCACACCATGCTACCTCCTAGCTGTACTTTTACCCTATGCAATCTGTTCCCTCTTTTTGTGTTTGATGAATGACTTTTCATGGCCTCTTGCTTCACACATATGGAAACAAAATTCTAGGCGAGTCAAGTTTGTTTATACAGCACATTTTCATACACAAAGGTCATTCAAATGCTTTATGGAAAATTGATAAAATAAAGTGCATGAAGTATAAATAGACATAAGACATTAACAAAGGCATTCAGAGCAGTGTAGGAATAAATATGACAACAAAAAATGTTAATTAAAATAACATAAAACATTTGAGAACATATATTAAAAGTGAGAAAGTTCTGGTCACAGCAAACATATGGAAGCATTAGAGAATAAAATTGTTTTCAGTAGGGACTTTAAAAGTAGTAACATTTGGGCCATTTTTTATGTTCACTGGAAGGAGGGTCCAACATCTGGCAGCATAATGACTAAATGCCATTTCACCCAGCTTTGTTATAAGTCTGGATACCACTAGCTGACCAATCCCTACTGATCTAAGAGACCTACCAGGCTTATAGTCTACAAACACATTTGCATTATAATTAGGGGCTAAACTATTAAGCAATATGTAGACCATAAGTAATGCTTTGAAATCAGTTTTGAAGGAGACAGGGAGCCAGAGAAAGGATCTGAGACCTGGAGTAATGTGCTCTCTCTTCTTTCTGTTAGTTAGGACTCTTGCAGCAGCATTTTTAATGAGATGAAGATGTTTGATGGTTTTTTGGAGAAGACCAGTCACAAGACCATTACAATAGTCTAATCTACAGGAGATTCTCAAGTTTTTCAAGGTCTTGTTGAGCAGTACAGCCCCCGATTTTGGTTATATTTTGATGCAGATGAAATGACACCTTCATTATGGCTTTGATGTGGTTCCTGAAGGTAAGTCAAAGTCCTCATCTATTATTATACCAAGATGTTTAACTTGGCCCCAGTGCCCGGAAAAGCATTTTAGTGTGTGAATAAAAACTGCAGGCTGAAATTAATCCACTTCACATTAGATATAAAGCCATTTTCATGTTGAGCAGATTAATTATTATTCATTATTTTAACTGCAGTCTTTTTGGAAGCCGCAAAGATGATGACAATCAACAACTGGGACATTTTCAAATACTGTTTTACGTGAAACATTTCATATATACTTTGCTAACATGAAGAATTATAAAGTCCATGTATTTTTAATTATTTTGCTGTTTTATTCCCTTCAAGCAGTGTAACCGTTGTGTGGTTGCAGGCCTTTTGAGCCATGTCATCTGGAGCTTATGCTCCTAGTAGGCTGGGTTTTTCCAGGGAGAGCCTGTGTCCCCCCCCCCCCTCCCCATGAAGGGTCAGATGCAGGGCCATTTAGCACCCTAGGCTAAGGGTCAATAAGTGGCTTTAAACTAGTGTGATCTGAGTTGAGTCCATTTTTGTTTTTTGATGTGGTCAGCTGATCAGTGCATGGGGAGGAGACCAGACAGGCTACAATGGCCTGGACAAGAAGTGATTTTTAGCTGAGAACATCTGGCAGTAGCTTCCTTGCGAGATAAATTCAGCTCACACCTCTGGAATTACTTTTTCTGTGTGCCGGGTGAAGCCCGGAATGTTGGCTTGAAGTCAGTCAAATCCTGTTATAGGGGCAACCATAGGACTTTCTGGTTGACACCAACAGTGAGAAAGCCTATCAAGCGGACTTTCGGGCAAAGCAAGCTTGCAAGGGTCTCCTGAGTCAGCTGAAAGCTAGCATATGGCCACAAGGAGCTCCAGGAAAGGCAATCGAAGCAGCCAAAGCTCCAGAGTGGAACACGTTTGGAGATGCCATAGGTAGGGATGATGGGACACTGCTAAAGCTGTGCACAGCAAGAGAGTGGAAGTGCTGCGGTACTCTTTGCATAGTGGATATGCCCGGCCACTAGGTGGCAGTGTTGGAAACTGCTGATGGACCAGAATCTTTGCAGCTAAAAAAAAAAGCACTGCAGCTTTGCATGCCATATGAAGTGAAGGTTATTAATCATCACTGTTGACACACCACAGCATGCAACAACGAAATGTGTCCTCCGCTACTGCTACAGCTACGTGAGCCCCCGGGGAGCAGTGCTTGGGGACGGTACCTTGCTCAGGGTACCTCAGCGGTACTTGCGGGTCAGGGACTTGAACCGGCAATCTTATGATTACATCCCTAACCACTACACCACCTGCCTGCCCCATATAACAATAAAGAACAATAAGTGGACAATAACTTATGAATAACACAATAGTGATCAATACCATAATAAGATTCATTAGATATATACAGCTTACATAATATATACATATAATATGCAATGTACAATAACATACAAGCAGGCCAGTAAGGTGCTGAGGTTAAAGTGACAGTAGTGACTGGGAACATACTGCGAGTTGTGAGCGCAAATTTAACATTCTTATGACTGTGGCATTAAGCAAGACATGTCAAATGTGTGACCAGGAAATAGTAACAATTTAATTCAAGAATGTACTCGTTGTTTCCCTGCATTGCAGTTAATTTTTCCTCAGTTTCCCAAGTCTCTTGTGCCCATAGGTAATTATTTGCATGCTAAAGTACTGTACTGAATCCCCTTGATTGATTACATTAGCAGCCCTAACAAATGAATAATTGATGTTGAAAAATGTGAATATTAAAGTGCTTTTTCCCTTATCTAATTAATATTGTATCTGTCTAGCACCTCTGGCATGACAGCAGTTTGAATGAGGTCTGTCTGTCTGTCCTTCCCACTGTCCAGTTTCGGGGCGTTAATCTTTCCCCAGTGGCCAACCACAGAGCTACTTAAAATAAAGCATTATTCAGAGCTGGCCCCATTGGTTCATATCAGCCTGTCCCCAGCTGCAAGCTGATTGGCCCCACCCTCTGTAAATTATGCCACCAATCCTAGACGTGCCCGTGGCTTTGACAGTTAGAATATGTATTTCCAGTAATTGCCTCAATTAAATTTTAATACACGGTCAAAAAAACTACGAAGCTCGTTGTCAATGAGGGACCACAGACTAAACATTTTACATGTAAGAACATGAAGAATCATAAGGGGGCGACGTTCAGCAAGTTCTCCCTGCTGCTTCAGCTAGGTCCCATTGACACGGACTGTACTTCTGCTTACTGGGCCATTAGAATGAGAACCTGGTATGTGTGTGGGGATACATACCATTCCTGTCAAATAAAAAGGAGCAGGTCTCATCCTGTATGGTTTTTGCTCTGCATAATGTTTTACGGGAATACTGATTCCTCTACCAACTAGTATCCAACATAATTGTAGGACATATTATATATATATAAAAAAAAACCAGTGTGCTACAACTGGACAGACTAGGTAGAGTGAGTCATGGTTTCAGGGGCAGATTGGCTGAAAGCCTTCTGTTGACATACGATTTTATTTGCTTTAGCTGGTGCCTACATACAAAGCAGCTTATAGTTTTGATCCATTTACAGAACCAAATGCTTAGAGGCAGAGATTTTACCCTATTGGTCAGATGAAAAAGCTATTCAGTAATGCTAAAGTATATTGTTAAGTAATACTCGAAGATGCAGCATGTGTTAGTCATGTCAAAATGTATTACTAGTTTATTGTAAATGTATTTACTCATTTTTAACAAATGTTTTTATCTGGATGAAAGACTAGCCGAGTTCTCTCACTTGCCCCCGTCTCCCTGGAAAGCCTGGAGTCGCCTTTTGAGTGGAGACCCTCTATCATGTCGCTGATTTTTGATTGCATTCATAGATTTTTATAAAACCGGTTATCCAAGCGGGGACCTAAAAAAATGTCAGCAAAAGTAAGGAAGTTTCAGGATTTATCACACTTTTGATCCCAAAATGTGATCTACGCAAGCCCACACAGACAGAGTGCGGGGGCTGGATTCAAACCCCCAGCCGCCAGCAAGTGTGAGGCAGCAGCACCGCCACACCCATGAGCATGCGTGACATTTGGAAACAGCTTAACAAGACTGACACCGGGGGTGTTTACAAAGAAAACAATGTTTTCAAACCAAACTCCATGCCTGAAACCTACTGAACCCATTTGATTCAAAATCCATGTGTCTGGTGCCTTTAATAATGATTTTCATATTTTAAGGGATGTTGATACTAGTACCTTGATTTCCGACCCAAAGAACTATAAAAACTTGCTAAAATCTTCTGTAAAGCTTTGCAGAAGTTCGAAGGTCTTTTGGAGTTAAGGTAATCCCTGGATCATGCTTGGAAGTAGCTGCAAGACTCAAATTTGTCTCGTGCCAAGAAGGAAAGAATGTTTCATTATCTATCTTAACATTTTTTTTCATAAGGTTATAAACATAAGGAAAATCAAATTCCTGCATGGCCGTAGACATCAATGTCACTGAAATCCAAAGTACTTAATGAAGGTAACCAAAGGGTGAGTAGTCCCATAGAAACCATCCCACCATTTCTGTGTTTAGAATCACAGAGACGAGGTTGCCTACTTATTTCACAATAACTGTTGCACATTCTCCTGTGATTAAGGACTTAAGGAAATACTTGGGAATTACTTTTTGTTTAAGGTTAGGGTGAGGTGTGGCTGTCCTGGGATGGAGAGCCAGGTCAATGGGATTGTCAGGGTATATACAGAAATCAAAGGAACCAGGGGGAGCAAGCGTGTAGCCCTGCAAATATAAAAGTAGCAAAAATGCAGCATGAACCCTGGTCCTTTGTTCTTTGGTTTCTTGCTGAAATTCCCAAGACGTTATAGAGTATGCTATACCAGAATATGCTGCGGGTATTTCAATAAAAAAAGGGGAGAGGGTTATGGGTTTGTTTTTGAACAAAGTGTTTTTTTTTTTTTTAGTACATAATAAACAGACTCATTATTGCAGACAGCCAACACAAACATATAGAGTGATTTTACAAAGAAACGAGGCAGCAAAATACAAAGACTCTCACTGCATGAAATGTTTTGGTTTCATTCATATTTTGTATAAGAAAATGTAGTACATGTACATTAATATCGGGTTCCCAGCAAAACCAGCCACCAGAAGGATCACTCATTCATCTTACTGCTTTCAAACAACTTGTGAAAGGACACCACTATAAAAATCTCTCCCCTACCCCAACAATAAATACAAAATAAATACATTTAAAGTTTGATATGATTTGATGGCAATCACAAAAACAGTCATCGACACCATTTATAATGGCAACAGCTTCAGTTGATCTTCAATCAAACAAAACATATAAAAAAAAAAAAAGCTAACAATACAAAGTGCTTTGATATTGCTTTTCAGGAAAGTATTCCCACTCAAACGAGTGCCCTTCATTTTATTCGTAAATGTTGTCTTTTTAGACCTATAATGTACAGAAACTTCCAGTGTAAAACCGATAAGGTACTATGCGGTGTAATGACAAGGTAACTTTCCATCTCTGGCATTTGTTGTGGCATTCCAACAGAACATTCCTGTGCACAGTTGCATTGGACAGTTCCATTGTTGAATTCCATTGCAATGTTCTACTGTTGAGTTTCGTTGGAGCATTCCACTAGAGGTGGGTAGCGGGCGGCACAGGTTCCCAGAACCCCCATTTCACATCAGCTCAGTTTCCTCGTCCTCGTCCTCTGAGCCCGATGGACCCTGTCGCACCTCCGCGTACCACTTATTCGTCAGTGTCTTCATCTGGATCCGGCCATGGAGCAAGTCCTGCGTGACATGGCACGGATGAGTGGAGACAGGAGGCCGTGAGCTCGGTCCTCTCGTAACACAGTAGCAACATACCACTCTACAGTATTTATGCTGGTATTTCATTATCTGGTTACGTTAACCTTTGGAGAGCATTTGAGCGGAGCTAGTCAAGCAAGGGTCAGCATCAGTGCATAACTTCACAGGACTTCAGCCTTGAGCACTGGTAGCCTAACAGTTAGAGAAGCAGGCTTGTGACTGAAAAATTACTGGTTTGAATCCCCGACCAACAAGATACCACTGAGGTACCATAAGTAAGGTACCACCTCTGTGCACAGCGCTAAATAATAGTTGCCCACTGTATGTCACATATGGGTTAAATGCAACATGTTGTTTTGTGCTATGGTGTGTCAACAAATGACAATTAAACACTTTTACTTGGAAGGGAGTGAGATATTATATTTACATTAAATACATTACATTCTTGACACAGAATGCTAACCTGCTGAGCTACCCACTGCTCATCATAAGGTGGGTAAAGGCATAAATGTGGTAAAGGAGAAAGGAACAGGAACGGAACGGCATGGGGAGGCAGGAAGAGGAAGTAAACTCATAGCACAGAGGGGTGGTGTGTGACTCAGCAGATAAGGATGCTATGCCTATAATTAGAAGGTCGCAAGTTCAAATCCTGTTGTTGATTTCACCACTAGGTCCTTGAACAAGGTCCTCAACCCCCAACTGCTACCGGCAATGTCTGACCCTGCTGTCTCAGTTGTATGTTTGCTAAATAATATGTAACTGACAATGGTGAGGAGGTCAATGAGAGGGAGGATGTCAAGCAGAGAGGTCACCCAAGACGGCTCACCTCCTGGGTAAGACGTCTGGTGAAAAAGGGGTTGAGGTATTTAGCATCGAGCCACATGAAGCCCTTCAGGTCCTGCCGCTGGTAGATCTGAGCCTCGTACTCTTCCTCGGTCAGCTCGGAGAGGTGCTCTGACTCGATGGCGTGACCCTAGAGACAATTAGGGAACTGGGGTGACGATTGTGAACTTGAGGATGCACCAGAGAAGATGCCAAACTGTGCAGAGGTACCACCACAACACGGGACACACATCACTGGCCACATCTAACGACATACTGCCCGATTTCTGGTTAGCGATGATTCAGCAGCTACTACAGTAGAAGCTCAACAATTCTGCTCAAGTTAGAACTTTCATACGAAAAAGAATATCTACATCCATAACTTCTGTGATCAGCAGAAACTGAAGCGAAAAATAATATCAGCAGTACAGGCTGTATCGTCGTCATCAACAGAGCTGGCTGCCTAAACATCTCACAGACTCCAGTAAGAACCTCACACTCTTTAAAGCCAGAAAGACCGATACAGCTCCAACGAGATCCTGAGAAGAAAAGTTCCAAAGTAAGGCTCTGAAGTTCAGGATGAATCTCATGGATGCATCTCAAGGTGCTGAAAACAACATTTTATCTGCATCCCGGATAACTAAGCTGTCTGTCAAAGTGGAAAAATTCGTCCCAAAGCTAAATTATTTCTAAACTTGTCTCTGATTGGCTTAAAGCTGTCCCTTATCCTCCCATAAAGGTCTACTGTGTTACGTCTTCTTTATAAATCCATAGCAGACATACCATCTTCTCGGTCTTGCTGAGGTTCACGTCCTTCTTGCTCTTGCGGCGGGACTGGCTCTCCTCGATGTCCATTAGGCGGATGAGCGGCATGGTGCCGCCCCCTAGCAGCAAGATGGTGAACAGCACGATGACGATGGTGGTGGTCCCGATCAACTGGCGCTTCTCGATGGGCTCCAGGCCCAAGTGCAGGCTTAGGGCGTAGGGGATGGCGCCACGGAGACCTGGGGTGGGGGGGGCAAGGGTAAAAGGGGAGAAGTAGGAGAATGGGGTGAGCAGACTGACACAGCAGGCAGCAAAAAAAGATATGTGTGGACGATACCGGAACACATGACCAAAATGTCCAAACCAACAGGGACTTTCTGTTATACCTTTGGACAGGATGCTATTACACAACTGTTTTCAGGGGAGAAAAAAAAACAGAGATGGACAAAATGGGAAGCAAAAAATTAAATCTTCAGAGCCACATAATGGCAGAGAAGAATGAACAAAACATTCATCTCAACATCTCGTTCATTTGTCGATTTCTGTTTTATTGCTCCACATTTGACTTCTGCTTGCCCCTTGATAACTCTGCTTAGACAGAAACCTGCATCTCCTTTCACTGTTAGGAAGATCTAGAACACTCACAGGAATGCTCTTAGCCAACTACCCTTAAAATCCCGGGAAGAGGAAAAAGAGACTTGCTCTTTTACTATATAAAAAAAAGGATAAAAATAAATTTTATTTGAATTTATGTCAAATTAATTTAATAAAATTTGAATAAAATTAGTGGCGTTTACCTTGAAATGACCTTCTTGCCAAGAAGATAAAGCCTAAATGATGGAATTTCAAGCTATATATCTTTATCTTATAATAAAGTTCAAAGATTTCTAATTATTTAGCAGATGCCTTGGGGAAGGTGATGTACAAGTAAGGAAAGTGTGTGGCCAGTGAGCATTTGAGCATTAGGGTTTTACAGCCTTACAGCCATTTGATTCCCCTACCAACCGTATGATTCGAACCCATGCCCTTCCTGACACAAGCACAGCTGCCTAACCTACAGACCATTTTCTGAACTGCAGCGAGACATTCGGCAGATGCTTTAATCCAAAGTGACACACTATCGAGAAGGCGGGGTCAGCCGGTTCACGGAGCAACCTTCCTCAACCGGCAAATGGGGAAAGCATTCTGCCAACCACAGGATTTGACCCAGCGACCTTCCGACGGGTCACAGCGTCCTAACCCGGCGAGTGACACAGCACCCCTGAGGGCCACCCATTTCCGCTTCTTCACTGCATCACTGCACTCAGCGGCATGGAGGGCACCGGGGACAACCTTTGGGGCTTCAGGCGTGAATGTTTCTAACAAAGCCCCAGCTTTTTCACGGCAGTCAGGGTCCTTGAGTTCCAGTGTATGAATTTCTGGGCTAAGCCCTGGATATCCTCTGCCCTT
>JAODKM010000037.1:19987199-19998584 GCA_026780845.1 Petrocephalus sullivani
CCCATTTCCGCTTCTTCACTGCATCACTGCACTCAGCGGCATGGAGGGCACCGGGGACAACCTTTGGGGCTTCAGGCTTTTTCACGGCAGTCAGGGTCCTTGAGTTCCAGTGTATGAATTTCTGGGCTAAGCCCTGGATATCCTCTGCCCTTAGAAGCAGCACGGGCCTCGTGACAGAGAGTATTGCACATATGTTTTGAACTACATTACGGTCATTTTCCACATGACGCTAAGCTACCTCAACTTCAGATTCGTCATCTATTGCCACATCTTTTCATCCTTATCTTGCATCGTTTGACCTTGTCTTGTCTTTAGCAGTACTGTACTGCTCCCATGTTGCCTGAATACATCTCCATAGGGTCAGGGGTACAACAGTAGCTGCTATCTTCCAGGCCTGGGATTTGAACCAGTGACCTTCTGATCAAGGGCACAGTAGTCCTAATTCGCTGAACCACACACCACCCCCAAAACTCAAGAGGTAGACCTTCAGCAGCAGGGGAACACAGTCACCCCAGCATGGACCCTGCAATAGGTCAGCATCACGGTCACACAGAATGGGGTGAGTGGAGGAGACTTCAGAGAACTGCAGGCTGCCTCACCGCTAAACCACATGATGAACATCATCTTGGGCGTGATCTTGTGATCCCGGAAGAAGTTCAGCAGGAAGGAGAGGGGGAAGATGTTCACGGCCCGGCCTAGGAGCACCAGGACCTGTGGGCAGAAGACGGAGGACTCAGAGATGAGTCCGCTCGCCACTCAGCTGGCCGCGTTGGCATGGAGGTGGAGTCACTTACAATGCACCAGATGACGAAGGACAGTTCAAATTTGTGGGGAAAGCTGAATATCGACAGTCCCAGGAAGGCGAACACGCAGGTTTCTGGTGCAGATCAGGAGAAAACAGGAACAGGATGTGAACGGGGGGGGAGGGGCAGCGGAATGCAGACTGGCCCCCGGAGTGCCACTTCCTCATCACTCTTTAAATCAACATATATCATTGTATGTATGTGACCACTGCACACGTAGGAGATCACTTAAATAGGAGGAGGAGGAAGTGGAGAACATTTAGAACAAGAAATGGAAGAGAGGAAGTGGACGCATTTGGAGTAGGGGATGGGGAAAGTGAAGAGCATTTAGAACAGGAAGTGGGGGGAGCCACCAGTGAGGTATGGGTGAAGGAAGCTGGCGGAGGGGATGGAAATGGGGTATTTTAGAGGAGAAGACAGATGAAAGACACAGGGCAGAATTCTGGCGTAAAGGAGGGAGAGAGAGAAGCAGTGTGCAGATAAAAGAGAGGGGACATGGAAGGGGTGGGGGGAAGATGGTCGAAACATACCACACATGAAGGCCACGGTGCGCAGGGTCTGCTGCATCAGGACCTGGGTGACCGGGGACAGGTTGTGGTGGGTGTAGTGTGACATCACAATCCCTGAGAACAGTATTGCCATGATACCTTGGTGGAGAGAATAGAAGAGTCAGCAAAATCCAGCGGCAGAAAAGGCCAACAGTGGGAGGAGACACAGAGGAGCCAAGGGCGAAGGGGAGAAGGCTGGCTGAAAGCAGTCACATCCCAGCTGATGGACTTGCTGAGGTTTTCTGAGAGGGTAGCTAAATCTGCTACAAGTATTGATGCATGAAAAAGTGGACCGTTTATGAATTCTAAAGTTCTTAATGTAATACTCAAACGGCAGTCTAAAGCAGAGTACCAGAATTGACAAATAAAACACATAATACTTGGAAGAGGGACTTCATAATCAACAAAAATCACCTGTGCGATATTCTGGCGTAATTAACAAACTGGTCAAGTACTCAGCTGATACACAGAAGATACAGCAGGGGAAAGAACCCAAACACAGTTAATTAATGATAAAGGACCTGGAGTTTAATTAGGATAAAAGCCAAACAATCCGTAGGGTAAGTAGAATTGTACACTAAAAGACAGCCTCCATATCATGGGATGCAGGTTCATTCAAGGTTATTATCCTTAGACAGGTGACAAACCGGGAGGAACACCAAGTTTCCCAAGGTCCAAGAGTCCAAGGAGTTATTGCTGAGATGGCACAAAAGCCCATCCAGGATCGGGCGAGTGACTCTGCACAGCTCAGGTAAAAGGACGCTGTTGCTTTAGACCACTTTAGATCGGGAAGAAGAAACAAGTCATGGGGCTGCCGGGTTTGAAGGAGATGAGCAGTAACTAACGGGGTAGAGCACTGCCCATTTTTAATCAGTTGTCAATTTAACTAACTGAACTAACAATTTTTAATGTTTGTCAAAGAGGTCAGATGAATGCTTGCATAGAATGCAGACTACTTGGGTACAGAGTCAGGGGACATGCATTAAGACCTGGTGGAATTCTGCTGCGGCGGGGGGGGTGAAGGACTCACCAGACAGTTTGATGCCCTCTGCCAGGCCATACGGGAGGTAGGCAAAGATGATCATCATCCCAAACTCCAGTGACGGCGTCTTCCTCAGGTCAAAGTGTTTAAGGCTCTGGAGTTAGCTGAGGTTAAGGAATATTCGGGTACCTTCTTCCTCACCACATGACGATTCCTCATACTAATCACGTAACCCCAAACCATACAGCAGGATGACGTACTCCAAAAGAGTCCCCACCACGTTCCTTGTGAGTCCTACAACCTGTGTTCTGTTTCAGTGAACCGTTTCAAAAACAGCTTCATGACTAAGACCTGGCCTTATCGCACGTCTGTCCTGGAGAGCTTGTTTTACTACACTGGAGAGGACAATAGGGTCAGACCCCCCCCCATCTGACAGACAAACCCTTTTTCTTCTGAGCTTTGACATACAACCGAGAAATCAGGTTCAAGGGAACCAAAGCTGAAATTACTCTGCCAGCCCCGGGATTTGAACCTACGACCTTTTGAGCACAGACAACGGCCCAACCCACTGAGCCACATGCCGCCCCTAGCAAACACAGACACAAACACAAAGATCACTCTCGTCCTCGATCTGGGCCTCACCCCCTCCCCCCAGCCTCACTCCTTTCCCAAGTCACCATGGCGAAAGCATACGATGGCGGAGATGAGGCCTGTGAGTGTGCCCAAGGCGGCAGAGCCAAAGAACATCTTGAGGAAGTATCCGAGGGCCTGCAGGAAGGTCTCCCAGCCGGTCACCGTGGAGTTGTCGGATTGAGCAAAGCCCTCTGCAGTGCTTCCCCGAGAAAGAAAAAAACTCGAATTAAAATACAACCACTCACGCTCTGCAGGCAATTTAGAGGCACAAATATTTGTTGGACTGTGGGACTACCCAGAGTGAATCCATACAAACACAGAGAGAAGGATGGGGGATTCGAACCCTTGATACGTGAGGCTACAGTGCTACCGCCTGAGCCACTGAACCCAAATCACTAGCTTGAGCATATTTACCCACAGGGCCTCAAACTGATAACCAGATGACACACCTTCATTGTCATCGCTGAAAATCAAGATACTGATAACTTGTACAGTACCTACTTTACGGGAAATGGTGCAAAAACAGACAAAGCATAAAAATGACAGACTTCTGTTGAAAAGAATGACAAAAATGTCCTGTCATCACTCTGTTTCTCACTTGACAGGAATATCAGATGTTTAAAGATCAGTGTCACTTTTTATACCAAACTGCTGAAATATGCTAAAACCGTCCTGATAACCCTTATCAGATGGTACTGCCTCCAGGGTGCTATCACACTATGTAGAGCTATCACAAGATTAAGATTAAAATGTATTTTATTGATCCCAGGGGGAGATTCTGCTTTATCTTAAGGTCTGCAAATTGTAATACTGTAATCTGTCCACAGGGGGGACTAACATATAATGTTTACAGCCAGGCATCAGGAATTTTTTTTTTTTATTTGTTCCAACAACAATGTAACTCCTTACTCCTGTTCTTCATTTTGTGTAGGTGGATGTTGATGTAGCAACATCTAGGGCAGCGCAGGAGAAACACATGACGAAGCTGGATATAAAGAGATATCACTGCTGTCTGCCAATCAGAATTACTCTGGCAGCTATATGACAAACTGTGTCATGTGACTCATGTGACCAACTCCGCCCCCCCCCCCCCCCGACTATGCACACAGTGTGAATGTTAGCATGACCTACTGAATTACACTGCTGTCCTTTGATGGTTACTGGTCAACTTCCTCACGCATTTGCCGATGCCACGCTATCTGAGACCCAGGACTAAGGACGAGTGGCACTCACTGGGATAGGATGTGTTCAAGGGCCAAGTTCACCCTTCCTGTTAGACCTGTCGGTTAAGTGTCATTAACTAGGGTTTTTTTCTTTCCAAGAAAAAAAAAAGAAGAGGCAGAGCACTGCCTGTAACACAGTACAAGCTGGTAAAACAAAAACACAACCTTTTCTTTGCTAATGCAGAAGTGGGACTAATAACTTGTGCTTATAAACTGGGTCATTTCTCTTGCAGAATCATTAGCTTTAAGGACTTGGCAATGTCAAGTCAAGTCAAGCTTTATTGTCATGCAATCCATATACAGGTAAACAGTGGCCCAGTACCACAGTGCAACATACACACAGTAAGTGGGAAGGAGAAGGTTGTTACAGTACATTAAGTGCAAAACACAGGACACTTTCGAGTAACTAGCACTTTTTAATTCTGAATAAATTGTCTTGATTAGATACCATAAATGGCACAATCCTGACAGATTTGAAAGCCCTGTCATTCACATTAGTCAGAATCTTATTAAATTGTATGTAATCGATTTGCCATGGCGTTCCACACAGTTCTGTCCTGGGCCCACTACTCTTCCACCTGCATATTTTGGCCAATATATTATTTGCAGGAATTTCTAATGTATAATACAATAATACAGAAGCACTTTATTCATACCTGTGCGGAAATCAGGTACTTTCAAGGTATTCCATCCAAACATGTACATACAGGCAAGAGCAAGTTTTGGGGTGAGAGTCCCCCTGGAGTTAAGGGTCATATGTAAGACCCAATGGTAACAGAATGAATCTGCCGGCTACGGGAATCAAACCCATGAGCTTCTGGACATATGTCATTAACCTGCTCAGCTATGGAACACAATAAGGTACAACTCACAGCGTTCAGTTTCCACTCTGTACACGAGACATGTGAAAGGGGGTTATTAAAGACGCGCTGACTCTGTAATTCTTCCCGTGGAAAGAAAAATGCCACAGTAATAAACGCATAAAGTTCCACATTACTTGTGCAAACACTCCTTCAACTTAAAACTTAACTCAAACGCCCAGGACAAAAGACCTATGGTGTAACAATCAATGAACAGCTGACAACAATAGAAAGCTTTAATCTACGGAATCCTGGTCAGCAGAAAGGCATTCATGAATGATATTCACCTATAGTTTCCTTCCTGTAATGGCCACTCCCTTTTGCCCTGGATGCCACACAGGAACTGATAAACTGAACGGCAAAATACTTAAAGATCTTCAACATGACATGTCCTGATTGCTTCATTTGCAAGATGTCACATATCTGATTCAAGCCAAAAATAACAAGCATTTTTCTGGTAACCATCTCCTCCCTACAGGTGTCGAATCAGGGCAGGATTACCAGCATTACATGCGACTACCGCATTACATGTACCATGCCTAATTTCAGACTGTCCCAGGTCGCCATTGTCGTCACGTGTCTCCCCTGCCTCATGCTTTGAAATGGGGGGGGGGGGGGGGGGGGGGCGATATCGCAAAAATATCAAATCGCGGTTTATTTTCAGGTAGGATCGCGATTCACAATTCACGATTGTTTTCATGCTGGTTTATAAGACTGAACAGTCCAACCAAACTAGCCCTATATTACAAAACCTTAAAGAAAAACACACTTTTGGGGGTTCTCTTTTGAGATGGTTAAAAAGGTTTGTTGTGCTGCCATCCAACATGCAAACCTTATTTTGCAAATTTCGCAAATAACCGTTGTTTGCTGGTTTTTGAAAAAGTTCCATATTCCTAATGTCAAATTCCTTTCAGGGACCAACTCCTCTATGTGGTCTATGTGGCCATGCCGCTACGTTGCCAAACAGAGAATGTGTTGCATGTTGGGATAAGGGCACAACATGGAGAGAAGAAGAAAACCAAAGCACTCCCTATGGTTTGCTTTTACTGGTTGATTTAATAAAGATACGCCCAGTTTATACAGATTACTTACTTTTTTGTGTCACAAAATGCACTTCATTAATATGTTAGCCGTACTACTAACCTGCGTAAGAAATTGTGGGCATAAATAAACACCCGTATAGTCCTGAAAAGCTGGCGTCCGGCCAAATGTTTCGCACGTCATCTGAAGCCCTGGTGATTATTGCGCATGCGCGATATAAAATCTATATGATATTGCCCAGCCCTAGCTGAAACTAATTAAATGAACTACAAAACAAAATGGCAATATACCAATATGCACAGCTTCTGCATGCTAACCTTAACCTCAGTCCTAACTAGGGTTGAGTTTCAAAACCTGGTGTCAATACGGCACCAGTTTCTATATGATCAGTATTGCAACACAGATTTCGGTGTCACTTAAATTGCTGAGCTGTTGACTGAAATATTTGACCTCTGGTCATCAGGTAACAGAAGCATTACTACGTGCCACATGCCAACACTAGTTGACTGTCAGCAGATGCCTACTCTTAGCTAGGAGCACCCTATGCTAGTAGTGGCTAGTAGCTCCCTTAGCTAGTAGTGGTTAATACCTACCGTAGCTAGTAGTGGTTAGTAGCTGCCTTAGCCAGAAGTAGCTAGTGCCTACCTTAGCTAGTAGTGGTTAGTAGCTGCCTTAGCTAGAAGTAGCTAGTAGCTGCCTTAAACATGGTTAAAATGCCTGAAGCTTTAAACTGTCTAAAGTGTGACAGTGAGAGGCAAAAAGTTTCTCCCTAACTCATTGGTCAGCATTTGGTCACCGAGAGAGACATACTTGGTGAGCACGATGGAGACGGCATCATTCAGGATGCTCTCCCCGAACACCAGCATGTTGAGCACGGGGTCGACATTGAGGGCGTTGAAGATGGCGATGGTGGCCACGGGGTCTACAGCTGAGATGAGGGAGCCGAATGCAAAGCTGGACCACAGACAGGAAAGAGCGATTGATTAGGGATCAAGTGAAAATCTCGTGTCCCAGCTTACCCATAATTACCTTCCATTAAGAGATTTTCAGAAGTAATCCCATGTTAAGTATAAACAGGGTTTCCAGCAACACCACTATATATGTCAGAGAGAAGTAATTTCGTATGTGACATTTTAATCTTTTTTTAATTGTCAGTATAACAAAGAGATTACCCCAAATAAATGTTACAATATTGAGCCTGTACTGAAGGCCCAAAGGTGGAGTTGAAGGAATAAAACAAACCTGCCAGGTCTTTGTCACAAAGTCATATTTTAACTGATAAATTCACTATTAACTGGCGCCTGTCCAAACTGACTTATTGTTTGGTGCAAATTAAAAATCTGTTCTGGGAAAAGCAGACTACAATTCTCAAACCTGTCAAAGTGCAACTTGTGAAGTTCATAGTTTTCCAACTGAGTGCATTTTATGCCAAATTCTTGGAATTTGGAAACCAAAATGCAGTTGCTTAAAGTAAGACGTCCCAGTCATTGTGAGCAGTTTGGTCAAATCTATCAGACCCCCCATGTCAGACTCTTTGCAATATAATTATCCACCATTAAACAAAAAGACCTTTTAACTTAGGGCTATTATCTCCAACAGTACCCCAACTGCTACAATAAAGAAATGTAGCAAGAATAAAAAAATAATAATTCTCATAAAAGAAACATAAATGCCACATCATTCTGATATATTAGTAAAATGTGACAGAAACTCTGCAAACACATCTTAACATAAGAAACTAACTTCAAATATTCAAATATGATATTCTCCAGTCTCACACGATAATCTGTTTTCAGTCTCCTGATACATCTGGAACAGCCCAGCATCCGACAGATCAGCTGTTTTTCGAAGTGCAGCTTTTCCCGATGCTACAATTGAGTAGAAATTATGCTGCATCCCACTTTTGGTGGCAACTCGGAAATTCTGAGTTCCCAATCGGAAATTTCAACTGTAATTGGAATTCCTACTCCGAAAGTCGGAATAATCTATACAACCCCGACCTCAGCATTTGAGACGGCTGCACCCTTTATCAACAGAAGCGAAAGCTGTCTTATACTGTTTATTAGCACTTATGTATTATTTGTGGCTCAATAAATCGGTCGTACACACAATACTGCCCAACCGCCATCTGTGAACGTGTGTGGAAGTCAAAATTAACCTAAGCATCTATGACTCTATAATCCTCTATACACATAAATCAAACTCCGGACCTTGAATGCGATGAGTAAAGTTTTCTTCTTTTATTTAGTAATCCAGCATAGTAATCCATTTAGCAATCCAGCGAGACTCGGGTACAATGCACACCGCACCCAGAAATCAGCAGGTTAATATACTATAATGCAAATTCCCCTATATGGACTTGCTGGAGTGGAAGGATTTAAGGCCTTGGGTGGCAGCGTGTGAGAAAAGGAGTGAGTGGGTACAAGTGGAAGAAGGGAGATGGATTAGTGGTGATGGGCAAGTGCAGAAGTACAGAATTGATCAGTGTGTGGAGGTAAAGAGACTGTAGATGTAGGAGGAGAATGCAGGATAAAAGGTGCAGAGCCATTCCCAGAATGGCCAGGGGAGGTTCCATGTTGGGAGAGTGGTGTCTGCTGAGCCTTTGGTAGTCCAGCCCAAGTCTGACTTCCGGCCTAACAGGGCCCAGTATCCCTTATCTACAGAAGCAGAGAAGGGTATCAGAGAACATGCAGATTTGGTGGGAAGGGGGGGCTATTAAGGAAATAGCCTATTCTCCAGTCAATCCTCCTATATTGCCTGTGAAAAAAGCAAATGGTACATGGAGGTTTGTGCAAGATCTGAGGGGTGTTAATGCAGCCATACACCTCTGAGCTCCTATTGTACCAAACCCAGTCACGACCCTGGCTTCCATACCAGCGGAGGCCAGGTGTTTTCCATCATTGATCTGGCTAATGCATTTTCTTCTATCCCAGTAGATCCAGATTCCCAGTACTGGCTTGCCTTTACCTTCTGGGGGAAGCATTGGACGTGGACAGTGATGCCCCAGGGTTACACAGAGGACAGGAGTTGGCAAAAAATTTGTGAGGTCTTGTGAGGAGGACACTAGGGCCCTAATAGTCTTCCTGGCAAACATTGGGTTCAGAGAGAAAAACTGCAGCTGGTGACACAGAAAGTAACATACCTGGGCCACATGTTAACAAGTGAGGGATGGTCATTAGGGCCTCTATACAGAAGATGCCCAAGCGAGAAATTTAACGACAATTGCTCTCAGTCCTGGGCGTGATTGGCTATTGCTGGCCTTGGAATCAGGACTATGCTCAGAGGTCACAGCCTCTGGTTGATCTGACAATTGGACTGGGACTGACAGACAGACTGACATGGACGCCTGAAGCTGAGGAAGCTTTGACTGACCTGAAACAGGCGCTGATGTCAGCCCCGGCTTTGGGGGTGCCTGATTACAAAAAGTCTTTTGTGCAGTATGTGGATGAAAGGAAGGGGTTCATGACTTCTGTTTTGACTCAGTATCATGGGGGAAAATGCAGACCGATTGCCTATTACACGAGGCAACTGGACCCAGTGGCCTGAGCCCTAACCCTTTGCCTTAGAGCCATGGACACAGCAGCTGAGGCAGTGATGGCGAGTGCAGATCTGGTTCAAGTGCATCCACTGAAGCTCCAAGCTCCCATGTAGTATACGCAATCATGACACAAGTTAAGACATGCTGGCAAATGTGACTTTGGAAAGGTGTTCCAATTTGAACCCTGCTACACTCCTGCCTACAGAAGAGGATGGGGAACCACATGATTGTTTACAGGCGATTGACTGTATGTGTAGACCCAGGCCGGATCTGACGGACCTCCCACTCCAGGAAGGCGTGGTCATGTTTGTTGATGGAAGCTCCCAGCGATTGGAGGACGGATCGCCGTGGTGCTCCAGGATGGATCACTTGTGGATGGAGGGCGTCTGTCCAGACGCTGGGCACAGGTGGCTGAGCCGTTTGCATTGCAGCGAGCCTGCAAGCTGGCTGAAGAACAGAAGGTCACTATATACACTGACTCGAGATACGCCTTCGGAGTGTGCCACGACCATGGTGCACTGTGGGGGCAAAGAAGTTTTCTGACCAGGACTGGGAATCCTATCCAGCATCATCAGCTAGTGGAGCAATTGCTGGATGTCCTTATGCTGCCTGAGCAAGTGGCAGTGGTGAAGTGTCAGGCCCACACTAAGCGGGCCGACGACATTAGCCGGGGAAACGACTTAGCTGATCAGTGGGCCAAGAGTTTAGCCAAGGATCCTACAGGATTTGAGAACAAGGCTGTGTTGATGATGACTGTTGCCAAACCGCGTGTCGGAAATGATCTCGTTTTCATCCAAACAGGTGCAACGGAGTGTGAGCTCCATGGATGGAGAAGAAATGGCAGATGGATTTGATGGAATGTGGTCTGTTGATAGTAGATCTGTTTTCCCGGTGGGTGGTGGTTTTCCCTTGCCGCCGCCCTGATAGCCTGATCGTGGCTAAGTGTTTGTTAAAGGAGGTGATTCCACGGTGGGGCATCACAGCTAGAATCACCACAGACAATGATCCTGCATTTGTTGCGGAGCCCCTGGCCAGATTGTCTCATTGGGTGCAATTGGATTTGAAACCTACCATCCCTCGAGTGGGGGGATGGTGGAAAGCACAACCCAAACTCTAAAACTGAAGCTGGCCAAGATCTTGGAGACTACGGGCCTGTCATGGGTGGATGCCCTGCCCCTGGCCTTGCTGTTCACGTGTGCCAGGACACACCATCAGATGAGATTAGCTCAGTTTGAAGTGTTGACTGGTCGACCGATGCGAGCTCTACCTCCTTCAGGACATGTGACACTGGAAACTGTGGATGCAGCTTTACCTTACAGGGTTGCGGCCGGCATTGGGTGCAGCCTGGGAGCAAGTTTGAGTTAGCTGGAAGATTCCGGACAAAGAATCACGGCGAGGAGTGACACACCTTGAACCAGGGGATTGGGTGCTTGTCCGTGATCTGAGACAGAAATGATGGAACACGCCACAATGGAGGGGGCCACACCAGGTTCTGATGGTGACCCCACATGTGGTAAAAGTGGAGGGGATCGACGCGTGGATCTACCAGACTCACTGCAGGCGGGTGTCCGACCCTGGTGGTTCTTTATCATCGTAGCCGTCTGCCTTATGTCTTATGTAGGAGAGAAGTGAGTCCACCTGATGTTAACACTGTAGAACTGCTGGCTAGATCAGTTACTGCTGAGCTGAATGTTTCAAACTGCTGGGTTTGCCATTACATGCCCCATGCTTCTGCAGCATGGCCCTTTTACGGGATT
>JAODKM010000037.1:20018065-20036536 GCA_026780845.1 Petrocephalus sullivani
GCCCACGCGGGCCAGCCGGCCCCCAGCCCCCCGCCCCCGCCCCCTTAACGTTCACATTACATCCTGGTTGTCAGGACACCGTTTGTAGTTGTCAATTGCATTAGCGCCCCCCCCCCCATTTAGTTAAAAGACAGTGCCACTCTTTCAAAACTAGAAGTGTTGGCCAATAAGATGCTCCCTGAGTTTTGTTTTTCTGTTGCGGGGGGAACTTAATCATGTCCATCTAGGGGTAAATGTAAGACGTATGGAGTCTGGCTTTCATTTCCTAAAAAAAAAAGCAGGAAGTCGGTATGTCTTTCTTCATCGTGATGCACCTTTGCTCTGAAGCTGCTTTCCAGAAGCCTCTTAATACAGATCCTGCAGTGTATATTAATTTGGGGGGTTTGGGTCAGTTTATCTGGTGAGATTTCCCAGAATTCCTTCTCGGCTCCCACCCGGATGAGTTATCACTTGGCTGAACTGTGCAGCCCCTTTTAATGGCAACGGGAGTTGAACAAAATCCAACTTCAGTAAGCAGATTCTGAGAGTGGTTCCGAGCGTTCGATAAAGGGCCACATTTCAGACAGTGCGCACACCCATGAGCCACTGATCATGACTTATAAGGTCAGGTGGTCAGCAGTCAAAATCCAAGAGACGGGACTAGACAAGAACCTAGTCTAAAAAATCAGAACCAGAACCAACCCACAATCTCAGTACCAAACCAAATCAGAGATCCAACACAGCTATAGAAAGCCAACCCAAGGGACCTGGTCACAACAGCAATCGAAGAACAAAATTACTTTGGCAGAGAAAAGAGACGCTAACCTGACTGAGCTTAAATACACTAATTGCAGGTGTGGCTGATTATACATTAGGTTCATCTGGAGGTAAGTGTGGCCGTGGGGAGCGACCAGCCTGCAGTAGGTAAACAGTGAACTGGATTCTGGAACTGGATGTGACAAAACACAGCATCTCCACTAAAGGAATATCCACAATCTAGAGCAGTGTTCCTTAAGCCAGTCACCAGGGACATCCCGCATTTCTTCTCTTCCCCCGACTCCAAGGGAATTGGGGGTTTCAGAGGGCAGGTTTGAGAAATGCTGACCTAGTGCCTCGGAACTCCCATCAGATTGGTTCGCCTATCTGATATATGACTGCTCTGATAAACAGAATTAAGAAAATGTTAATGGGTGTTCTCAACTGCATTTCTCCCAAGAGCAGCTTTAGGTAAATATCCATCCATCCATACTTCCATTCATCCATAGTCTGACCTCTGAAACTAAGTCTGATATAAACATAAACATCAGCAGCTAACTTTATTTTTCCGTAAGTGACTAATATAAACTGTGCTTATCATTTACAGAACGCGCCCTGCATGCATATCAGACTATAAAACACATAACTTGACAACACTATTTTAAGATTATGCAGTGATCAAACGACTCAGTTAATTAAATGTCACTGCAGTTGTAAAGGACTGTTTTAGTTCTGCCCGCATTACCTGAGCTTCCTTTTCAGTTTGCCCTGTTAAATATTAGTTAATGTTACACCTAGTTAAATGCTCTACTGTATATTGTTGTATATTTGATATACATTGTTGTAAAACTCCACTGATCTGGGGATCGGCCCTGATCTTAGGATGACTAAACGTCCGTTACTGAAATAAACAATAATGCTGCAGAAGGTAAATGTCACCCGTTATTTGTGTTATTTGTGCCCGGTGACATTCATATTTTAAGCGGAAATGGTGTGAAGGCGAGGCTTCCAATAAACTGGAGAAAAAATCAGCACCGAAATAAGGTAGCCAGACATCAGCATTCAAAGTACGTGGTCAGAACAAATGGAAAGATAAAGATAAAAGTGGAGCGTATTAGAGATGCACTATTCTCAGTGAGGGGCAGAACCTGAAGCGTCCAGGATTCTGTGATCACCACTTATTCTGAAACGCACTGTGGTGCTGTGCAGGATGGGAATTTCATCGCGCAGTTGGTACCTTAAATGCCAAATTACATAAATTATCCTGCCTGTTTTTTAGCTGCTTGAAAATCTTGGGTTATAACTACAGGCTTTGCCCTCTCTCTCTCTCTCTCTCTCTCCCCCCTCTGTCTCTTCCCTTCCTCTATTGCTCTTCAGCAATAACTGCTGAAATGTTCCACTGCTTGTTCTGTCTCTTTTCTTATGGCATCGCCCACACGGCTGAAGGTGGACCCCTTCATTCGTTCCTTGCTGCTTGGGGAGAGGCAGATAGAGAGAGGGAGAGGGAGAGCGAGAAAGAGCTGTGGGTGGTGGTTGCTGCCAGCTTGTACTCAGCATGTGGGGGAAGGCGGCACCTGTTCGCAATCTCTTTTCAATGGTGTTCTGGGGGGAGGACGGTCCCTCACTTCCGGTTCTAGTTTTCCTTCAGTATCTTCCTCAGTGTGAGTCTAAACACCTTAAAGGTTTTCCAGGGAACAGTAAAGAAAGACCAGCCCTAAATGTTGGAGGAATGGGGGAATCAGTGCCAGGGGTGGAAGGTGGAGGCGTGGTGTGATGCCCCACCTAGGCAGTTGGGTGGGTTGCTGCACCTGCTCTCCCAGCCATGGGTCCTCCCTCAGGAGTCCGCCTCTGCTCAGGTCATGGGAACATTCGGCGGATTCTGGGTGGAGTTCTCGGGAGTCAACGGCTGTGGCGTTCACCCAATTTGGCCAGCCTGAAGAATATATGCTTCGGATGCTGGTACGGTGTTCCTCTCCTCAGCTATGGATGGTCTCCATCGGTTCTTTCTTTGACAAATGCCAGCATCAGATGTTTATAATTTAAGGCTGCCAAGTTGAGACTGTCTGGTCTGGGTCGTACCAAAGGCAACTGACTCCATGTGCATGAGGAATTTTATATGACAGTCTGTCCATCTCCGTACTTCCTGGGATAGGCTCCATACTCTCTGTGACCCTCTACTAGATGGATGGACGCAGACCGCCGCTTTCCTTGAAAAGCGTGTAGCTGACCTCCCACCAAACCGCTTTCGCGCCAGGAGCTCCTACTGCTGTGGCGTGCGTCGCCCCGGCAACGAGGGTGCGAGAGCGGTATGTGCTGGCAGGTGGTGGGGAGGGTGTCCCCTTCCGGGAAGCAAACGCGTCCCTCACACTTACCATTTAATGACGGGCTGCGATGTACACGGCTTTGGGTTTCCATATCGGTTACTGCGTTAGCTGGCCTTTCCCCTGGGCATGTTCCCTCTTTGTTACTGACTAATCGGTACTGTACCGAGGCCCATGCCATCAAAGTCAGCACTCCCTCCCTCCCTTCCTAGACTGCTCACAAATGCAAATGAAATAAATAGCTAGTGAGTCGATTCGGAAGATGGTAGATAGCTGGCTATGAGCAGAATGTGCTGTAAATAAGGAAGGTGTTTATTCAATATTTGGTGTAGTGACTTTTAGTGGCCAACAGGGGGCCCATTCCTCAGGGGCCCCACACAAATACATTATTAGAGTGGTGATAAAGACTGGCACTTCTTGCATCAGGGGCTCGTTGGGCTAGGGCTGGCTTGAGATGCGTGCCTGCCACAGAATAAAGAATGTTTCCTCATTTTTCCCTTCTCATAGTGGTTGCCCCCGGCTATGGGAGACCTTATAACTGAAGCACATGGTTCTTAAGACTGCATAGCCATTTGTTATGTAGCAACTGGAGATAAAGGGCCACAGCTTGTCAGGGATTCGGAGAAACTGCACTACCTGCCCTTTATTTTGGGTCCCCCACACACACAGACGTACAGAATGCAGCCCCATCTTACTATCACGTGACCTCACATTCCAATACAACGCTCACACCCCTAGCTGCCGCTGTCTGAACCCTCCAGCCGCCTGGAGACGCATACAGACCATTTGCGTGTTAGATCCCTGCCTTTCCATAGAGAGCACAGGTGAGTTGTGAGAGAGGACTGCTAGTAAGTAAACAGACAAGCAATTTTAAATGTGCTAATTGGCTGAAGCATCTAGTTGTTTGTTTGTTTTTTTTCCCCTGAGTGTTATGGCATAAATCGCCCTCCTATCACGTTTGCATATAATCCTTTAAAAGGGGTTCTGCGGCCAGCACTGTGGTCTCGCATCTCTGTGGGTTTAATTCTTACATGTCCCCAAAGAGTTCATATTTCTGTGGGTTTCCCCTGGGTACTCTATGGTTTTGGTATCTAAAATTGCCATGTGTGCGTGTTTGGGAAGTCGAATGCAACATGTATAGATTATACATCCGTTTTCGGTGACTTTGTTTGGTACACGTTTGCACTGAGGCTGGGGGCTATCCCAGCATGAAGCAGGGGAACACCCGGGATGGTTTGCTCGCCCATTGCACGACACACACCCATCCGGACAATTACACCCCCAGGGCACTTCAAAGAAACCAGTCGATGTGTCTCTTTAAAACAAAGATCTCCCGCTCTGTTATATACGGAATACAAAAGTGGGCCTACTCATCTCCGGAGCTTTGTGGAGGAGTACTTCTGCGGCATTGTAAGCTCCGGTGTCTGCTGATAAAGTTGTCAGCATCAATCGATAGTTTTCACACACAAGTAAAGGAGGTTCGGATAAACCCGGCAGCCAGCAGGGAGTCCGGGGTTTCTGCCCAGATGCATTTGCGGGACTCTATATCGATCGATACCTTTTTAGCATTAAATGCGATAGTTTAATCAGTGAATCAATAAAAAAAGTGACGGGAAATCGTATCAGGTAGACTTCGGTGCTCGTTGTGTGACGATCACAAATAGCCTTAACGAATTTATGATCGGACTATATCAGATGAAAACAATTAAACGGAAGGCAGGATCCTATGAACGGCAAAGTGGGGGCGGCATGTGTCCTTGTTTTGTAATAGATGGACGGAAGCGATAAAACACGTTATTAATATTTAATCGGGCTTGGGGAAAATGTATCGATGTGGGCGATTTGTGCGCCCCATTTGCAGTGGCCCGGAGGGGGAAAGGGTAATCTTTTTTCTGGGAGCGGCCATCGATTGCGGAATCTGCCTCCCCCCCCGTTTGAGTGGAGCTAATAGACAGGATGAGGAGGAAATCACGTTGGAGCAAGGAAACTAGTCACGATTTGTGCTTAATTTGGGTGATGACGCTAGAATAACCTCATGGCACTACTTACCCAAATATAGCTAATTAGCGCTTGGTCAGAAATCTCTTTATGATGAGATATCTATCTATCTATCTATCGGTCTGTCTGACTATAAATAAAACGTATATGCAGGGCTGCCAGCTCTCACGCTTTCAGTCTCACTTCCACACAAGAAATCTTACCGCTAATCTATATTATTCCATTATAAACCTAAAATTAGCTACGTCAGAAGCGTTGGGGTACTTTAAATGAAGACCCTTCAGACTATTTGCAAGGTATTTAAACCCCCTACATACATATAAATGCGTGTGCATGAGCGTGCAGACTTGTCTCGAACTGAAAATCTCACTCCAGCCAGCTAGACAAAGCTGGCAACCCCGCTTATACGATACTTTTGCAAATTTCCCTATGACTGCTTTGCTTCTGTATTAGTACTTTCGTGAAAGGTGTTCTCCAAGCCTGGCTATCAGAATGATGCGTTCATGCTCTGATACTGTACAGAATACTAATCATCGCAGTAAATCCAGCAGCCTGTTTTATAACCTCTGCATATCAGGATATGAGTGCAGCTGGTTTCTACAGCAGATGGCAACCCTGTGCTGATGGATGTGTGTGCTTTGCATGTAAAATGATGGGGAAATGAGTTTTTCATTCAGTGTTTCATAGACTCAGTTGACTGGAGTGTTTCGGGCTGAATATTTCGCGTATTATTAAATTAGATATTTTTACTGGTTATGTTTTTCAGGGATGTATTTCTGTCCTTCCATACCAGTCCATTGTTGGTTGTAGATCCAGTTTATAGGCCTTGCCATTTTCAACTTGCTTCACCCTATTGAAACTAGGGTGCACTGCCAAGTCCTCTCACATACAGCCAAGAAAACAGTGGTCTTAGCCAATTAAAAGCCAGGTATTAAACTAATGACCGATTTCATTGGTGGAGCCACACCTTTGACTTGACTTACCTAGTCATCACTACCGAAGTGTCCAATCCATTTTCCATTCATCATTATAAGCTGGCTCTGTAAAGGATAAAGTGCTGTAGTACTTAATTATTTAAATATACATCATTATGATATGTTATTCATGTGTTGAGGGACTCACAGTAGATATATGACTGCGTTCTGCCTGTCTGTGTGAGCTATTTTGTTCGTCGATTCCTGGTTTTCCAGAGAGGTTGGAGAAAACATCCAGTCCTTCTCCAAGTGTTGATGGCATAATGGCTTTCTTTGCTGCTTCTATTTGTTCAGGTTCTGGCAACAAAGACCCCACCGGGCTGGTCCAAAGTAGGATGTGCCCAGGGCTTCAGCGGTGGGCCTTTTTTTATGGCTAATTGAATCATTCATGCTGAGTGGCCCAGAATTCTTGTGGACATCAGCTGATTGGTTCAGAATGCATGGAAGGCTCAGCTGATTGGCCTGGAATGCTTAGGAGGCACAGCTGACTGGCCCAGAAAGCCAAAGGCCCAGTTCTAAAAGAGACAGTAACAGCGTATGTGGTCTCGGGTCACGCTAGCAAGGACAACACCAAACCTCAGGCATGTTTCGGCTAAAAACTGGATCTATAAAGTTCAATTTTAGAATCACTTGCCGTTATTGTCATTATACAGATAGCAGGTACAACAAAATTCCATCTTCACATATTCAATCTTGCTGTCCTGTAAGACATGCATGTATGTTCATGGTGATAGTAAACCTTGGGGTCAGATCGTGGAGCAGTTTTTTGGGTTTAAAGGCTTCAGTCAAGGCCCCCACAGTTATATAATCATTCTGACAGCCAAGGGATTCAAACCAGTGATCTTCTGGACACAGGCAAAGGCAGCTAACCCACTGGATCACACTCCAGCATCATTGTAACTGATAAAAAGCATTGATCTGGGAGGAAGACAGACAGACTGTTGAGATAGGTGCACACATATGCGCATGCACGTTTGTACATCGATTTTAATGTGGACGGTAATGGAAACAGCAGTTACTAATTGGCGGAATCGCTGCACGACATCCAACATGATCACCCAGACGTTGGGAATTTTTTATGCGTAATCTGAGCCCTGGCTGTTCTTCAAAGCAGTCCAATCTAGGCCAGCACGCGGCTCCTTGGCTGAACGCACGCACGATTAAGCTAAAAGAGACACGCGGACCGGCCAAACTCACGCACACTGAGCACACACATTAAGATTCCACTCCCGGCTCCTTTGTAGTTCAGATAGCGGGAGCCACAATCTGAAGTCCGTTGGCCAGTGGTTTCCATGGTGACCCCAATCATAGAACACTGGCCTTTTTAACAGTAACTACAGTATTACAGTGGTACAAAAGCGAACTGAGAGCTTAAGCAGGTGCTGGAATTATCCAAGTGGTTCACCTGAAGTGTCAGCGATGGTGGCTTTTATCTTCTGTGATGCCCGTAGGCATCAGTTCAGGAAAAACTGCTTTATATGCCAGTTAATGAAGGTGAATCACAGGGCATTTCTGTGGCACTATGGATTTGTCTTGCATCTCAGGGCCTGTGTTTATATAAATCCATGTAAGGGTGCATGTGTCCTGTGACACACTATAGATATGCCAGTCTGATACATACCTGGAATGACTGACCTGAACTAGATAAGCTTTTTTAGATGGAAGTAACTCACTACTTTAGCCATTCACAAATTGCCCACAAGAGGTGCGAGGTCATGTGGCACAATTAGAGAAATTGCGCCTGGGGTAAATCTTTGCATCATCTTTATGGCAACATCCATTGATGTGCTTTTATACAGAGTCTGTGCCCAGAAGGTCACTGGTTTGAACCCCATGGCTGGCAGAATAATCATGTCACTAGTGGGCCCTTGAGCAATGCCCTTAACCCCAAAAACCTGTCCAAGGGTTCTGGAAGAATGGATGACCCTGCATTCTAACCCCAATCTTTGCAGTGATGGGAGAACAAGATGATATGGAAACCAAGCATTCCTGTGTACTTGTGCTTGTATAAATGGCAAAAAAGTAAGTCCCCCCAGATGTGATGCATCTAAAATCATAAGCTAAGTGTTAGCTATGATGACCCCCCCCCCCCAACTAATAATGGCATACCTAAAAGGTTGCCAGACTACTGGAGATTCGAAAGCTAGGTGAGCCCTCGAGGCTATCAGCAGCCAAGCTCCAGTCACCTCTATGGGGACTTCTGCTTCAGTGGGCGCGTGTTTAACCAGGATTGTGACATCATTGTGACGTTTCAGGAAGAGCGTGTGACTAACAGCGAGTCGCTCTGTGTCTGGGAGATCAGAACGAGTCATCGGGCCGGGTTGCCACGGCACCGCAATGACTCAGTGGGTTCGCCTGTCACCCGAGGTCGGCCTGGCAGATGGAACGAGTCATTTTCCACAGATGTCTTTGTTTAGCAGAATTCGGAGAAGGCAGCAGAGATGACCAATGGTCGTTATACTCCCGAAAAATGTCAAATGCTCTTGCCTTCCTTCACCCCCCCACAGTGAATGAGTACCTCTTCATGGTCCAAGCCCGGGGACTCCAGATTCGAGAGAATGTGAGAAGCATCGGGGTGCAGGTCTTGGAGCAGATGGTTCGGGGAGCCTACAGCAATGGCACAGGTACGGCAACACAGCTAGTCATATAAATCCAGCGTATGTAGGGGTCACCCTTACAGAAATTCACGATGGTTTCCTATGGTCTTCATACAGTAACCATGGTTTTACTATGGTACCTCATGGAAATTACGAGTACAATGCTCCTACCCATAGTAGTACCATGGTTTACTATAGTGAAACCATGATAAACCCATCGTCTTAAACTATGGTTTTCATGGTTACCCAAAAAAACATGGTAAACCATAATAATGAAAAACCATGGTTATTCAAAGAACCATAGTAAAACCATGGTTAATTTTCATAAGGGCAGTGGGTGGCCATTTTGAAAATGACCCCTCAGGTACCATAAGTCATTATTTGTCTGGGATATTGACCCAAGGTACTAATATTTTTCTGAAGTTCTGCCCCATCCAACTTGGATTATTTGACGGGCCTTTCTCCGAGTGAGAGCTCATGACTAGCACACATTTCCCTCGATAATCAATCAGTTGATCAATCAGTCAAGGTTTTATTTTTCACATACACAATTATACATGCTTGGTTGCTCTGATCCAAGACTATAGACTGGGACATACTGTAAGTAAACATTACAAAGCCATAAAAAATATATGCATACAAATTTTATTACTAGATTTATATAAATATCAAAAGGTAGTTGTAAGTAATGTTTGAGTTATGCAATCGCATATGGTGCTCAAAGTGGTCACCATTAGCATCCAGACACTTTTGATTTCGGCGAACCACTGCATGAACAGCATTGACTAGAGCGTCGATGGGGATTACATGACTGTCACATGATAATATCAACAATGGTGCGACTAATGACATTCTTAGAGGAAACATAATATTACATATTGCTGCCCTAATTCAATTCAGGTTTTAAAACAGGGTATAGATAACGCCTGATGAAGTGTGTATACATTCTTTTGGGCCCCCTGTATATGTAAGCTGCACATGGGGAGTGTGTATACGCCTTAGTCGTCTCACTCGTTCAAGGCTGAGGGCTTCAGCGATGGAAGAACTGCAGCTGCTCAGGACCTCTATCTGAGTGTGTTGTTATCTCTTGCCCAGATTATGCATACGACTTCAATGTCAGCGAGCCACACATCCAGACCACCACCTACCTCCCGGAGAGGTTCACATACCTCCCCAGCCAGAGATGTCCAGAAAAGCTTCCGTCTATGAGTAAGGATGAGCTCCTCTTTGCTGTTTTATGCTGTCTTCTATCTCTTCCCAGATAAACAGACAGATAGATAGATAGACTGGATGTCAGACAGAAAGTCAGACAGATAGATACAGGCAGACAAGACAGACAAGACAGACAGATCCTTGGGTCAGAAAAGTCATCCCACTACTGGGCCCTTGAACAAGGCCCTTAACCCCAATTGTCCTAGAGACTGGTTGATCCTACTTTCTCCTCCACGCCAGTTTCATGAGGCGGCCTCCTGGGATGCTTGTCTCACTGTACTGAAGGAGGTCCCACATATATGCGCAGCACTTGCTGCCTTTTTTTCCTTCACTCTCTGGTCAAACTCCTTCAGAACCATTTCTAGCCACTTTAGATCAGGTGGCCAGGTCATGTGATGTGACACTATCCCTCTCCTTTGTAGGCTGCCTGGTGTGTCTAATCTTTTGCTTGGAACTGTACCCGCATACATATGTACATACATTCCTTAGCCCGGGTGGGTCTGTGTAATACCCCGTCCCTTCTGCATGTGCCCATCAGAGGGACGGTTGGATGTCAACATGAGTGAGGTGGCCCTGTCGGAGGTGGAGAGGGCCCTGCTGCTGGAGGACCCCAGCTTGGCCCTAGGGGGCCACTGGAAGCCACATGACTGCGTGCCACGTTGGAAGGTGAGGGGCTCAGCTGGTTCTGTAGGAATGGATGGGGGGTTTGGTGGGGGGGGGGCATCTGAAAACTCCAGCTTGTGGCTTTGGCCCTATATGAGGTAGAATATGAAAGTATGGCAACATGCATCTTTAACGCCTCTTCAGAAACCACCTTCAGCTGATTCCCCTATTACTTAAAGCGTGGACATAGCACATGATTCTGTGAACCCTGGCTATTTATCAGGCTATATATGACGACCCCCTCCACCTCTCACTTCCTGAGGTCTTCCTTTTATAACTTCACACCCACACAGGGCATGCTCTCTTTGCAGGAGGTAACTAGACTATGGCAATGTCAGCCTTCATTTTGAATACACAATAATGGGTCAAGTTGGACAAACATACAATCAGCAAAAGGCACTGCGCCATTGACGTCATGTCAGGAGAGGGGTCATACACACAGATACCCCCACATAAGTTTTTATTCCTATCTTAGTGAGGACCGTCCATTCATTTTGTTGGGAAAAACCCTAATCCCAATCACGACACCTTTAACCCAAACCCATCCCTAACCTTAACCATCAGTAACCAAACAAAACAATTTTTTGATTGCATTCACAGATTTTTATAAGATTAAGTCTTAAGTAGTGAGGACCAAAAAACTGACCTCACTAGTCACGTGTTTTGAAGGTTTTGCTATACTTGTATTGTCCTTTGGTGAAAACCTGTACACACACACTTATGACGCTGACTATGCCTGTTATAATATAATGTGTAACAATCCCCACAGTAAATATTAGCTTTTGAGAGCAGGACCTCACGTGATGTCGTGAGATTCTATTAGTCTTCTATAAACTGATACATTTCGGACTTTGCTTAATGTTTCACTGATAAGTTTACACTGCCCTGGGTCACCCTCTGTCACCTGGGTAATTTCTAGTGGTTGTAATGGATAGCCACAAATAATGTATTATTATATTATATTACATTACATTGCTTTATTTTATCATACAGCCTAAAAGTAGGGGATCGCTTAGGGGTATTCATCGGGGGTGCTGTGAGATTGGCGTACTAATTGTCCCACTTGATCCTAGGTGGCCATCCTTGTCCCATTTCGGAATCGCCACGAACACCTGCCCATCCTGCTCCGACATCTTGTTCCAGCACTCCAGCGACAGCGGATTCAGTTCGGTTTCTATGTCATTGAGCAGGTACACCTCAGTTACCCCCGCACGGCCTGCAGGGAGGGTGCCACACTTTCTAGAACACGCCCTGGAACGCTCACATGCTTCACAGAATTCCAGTCATTCTAGGCTGTGTTCCTGACAGGGAAACGGCTTCCACTGATACAAAGCCAGACGTAGCTGACTTTGCGATTGTGAGGACAAATTCCAGATTACCCCAATTTCCGTCCTTCTTCCTGGCAGTGAAAATGATTTAAATATATATCCGTTTGTAAGGAAGTGCTCTCCCTTGTGGTGGGAATGCGCGTGTGCCTGGGTTATATTTTGTGGGGCTGCAGACATGACACCGCTGCTGAAAAGCAGATGTGAAGGGGAAATCCCAGCAGAAGAAATACAAACCTTTTTTTTATAGAAAGTGCCAAAAACTTTAGTTTCCTTTTTTTTTGAGTGAGGTTAGGAGTTGTGTGCATTCTCCTGGACAGGCGGGTACCGAGGCCTTCAACCGTGCCATGCTGTTCAACGTGGGCTTCCGGGAGGCAATGAAGGACCTGGATTGGGACTGCATGGTCTTCCACGACGTGGACCACATCCTGGAGAACGACCGAAACTACTATGGCTGTGGAGAGATGCCGCGCCACTTTGCTGTCAAGCTCAACAAGTACTCTTACATGTGAGTGCAGCCCCCCCACATACTGACACATTAATACACATACCACACTCCCATGATCAACATACCTACTGCCCCACAACTACTGATCACTTATAATAACACTCAGCTCAATCTTATTTAGTAGTGCAGCACATATTTTGAAGTTATTACGGTAACCTTTACCAAAGAAATGATAATAGCGTTAAATAGAAGCCAATAATGACTGAACACTGAAAACCCATCAGTGGTGACTCCTGGAAAGTAAAAATTCTGCTGGCATGGCAGCAGAAGATCGAACTGGGGAGGAGGGGGGGAGCGGTCCCAGTCATGTGACTGAACTGGGGAATGCAGAGGACTGAGCAATAGCTCTAGGACACAGCAGAGCAAGAAATGGTAGTCACATGACCTATTTGCTACGCGTGGAGGACCCAGTGATTGTGGTCAGGTGACTCATCTCCAGGACACAGCGGACTCCATGATCATGGTCAGGCGACTCATGTGTTGGATGCATTAGACTCAACGACTGGTCAGGTGACCCAGCTTCTGGAAGCGGTGGCCTCAGAGGACTCCAATGCAGTGCTCTGGGTCAACATGTACATCCATTCTCAGTGGTCTGATTTATTTCCTTCCATCCATCCTTCTAGAGTGACTGCCTACCCAGTAATTGGCTATGAAATTAGCCTGGAACCAATTCCAAAAAAAAAGAGTCATAGGAGATACCTTAGACAGGATTCCCACCCATTGTTGGGTGTCATTATCCTTTTGTCTCTAAACCGCAGTACTTATCGCTCCATTATCATCTCTATCATCATCTTCATTATCTCCAGTGGTAACCTCATCCATTTTATGTGAACACAGCGTCAAACAGAAGAGCTGTGTTCACATAACACATTCAGCTTGGTGACACCTAGGAGCTTGCTAACAGCTTCTCCGCAGGTTGACATGAGCGTTGCCCGTTATGCCAGGTTCAGCATGAGCTTTACTTTGTAAAGTTGCCAGGACACTAAATATCCTGCTTCCCATCTTACCCCGAACTGTTCCTAAGAATACTCACCCCACCAACCCACACTGGCCACTTTAACTAATAATAATTGATCCTATTATTGTCAGCCAACAAACACTTTATTCTGCTGCATTACGTAGTGCCCATATACATATTGCACTATGTACTGTATATATACCCCTGTGTCCAGCACCCGTTTCACACTTTTTCATGGTTTGACCTTTAAGTCCTGTTCATACCCTCCAGTTGTCATTTGCTGTCTGTATGTCACACTGCATTTGGTCCTGGGGGAATGTTGTTTCATGTTACTATATACCTATATGTTCACGGTATGACAGTGAAGCCCACTTAACTTGACTTGACCTGACTTGTTCTTGTGGTCTGATTGTCCCTCTCAGGCTGCCGTATACAGAATTCTTTGGTGGGGTCAGCGGCCTCACCGTTGAGCAGTTTCGAAAGATTAATGGCTTTCCCAATGCCTTTTGGGGCTGGGGAGGTGAGGACGACGACCTGTGGAACAGGTATGACAGCTGGCACCTCCCTTAGTAGGGGCAAATGACTTTGGTACCAATGTAGAGTATTATCATGCTCCACCTGCTGTTCAGCATGGCTTGATATTATCGCAATTATGACTCCCATCCAGAGGAATTTGTCATAGATACTTACAAGGGGGTGCTGTAATTCCATTACATTTGTTTGGTTTGATCATGTGAATCACAAATTCTCCAATCACATGTTCCAATTCCAATGTGCCTTCTACTCTTGGTAGGCTGTCCCCACTGGGCTCTCTACTCATTAGCTGTAGCCTCCAGTTATATGGGCTGCGGTTGGGCAGAGCGTATGCCCAGACATGTGACCAACGTCTGTATTCTGCAGGGTCCAGTTCGCGGGCTATACTGTGAGCCGCCCCCCTGGGGATGTGGGCCGCTACATGTCCATACCACACCATCATCGTGGAGAGGCGCAGTTCCTGGGCAGGTGGGTACCACCCCGAACTTCAAGTAAAACTATGGCGGCCCTCTCCCCAACACTGTGTCTAATCTTCCCCATTTGGTCCTCGTAACAGATACACCCTCCTCCGCCAGTCCAAGAAGAGGCAGGAGGTGGATGGCTTGAACAACCTGAACTACTCACCCAGGATCTCTCAAACTGCCCTGTATACCAACATCTCTGTTCATCTCACCAAGGAGCTGGCCCCGGTGGCTGACTACTGACCCCTCCCTGGAAGTCTCCCTGGGGGACTGAGGTACAGGGCAGGGAACTGGCTGAGACCATCTGTCCAGGGAACAATCATCTTCCGAAGATGTCAGTTGGCGCCTTTCCTAAGGAAGAAGGGTTTCCCAAATCATCAACGCACATGGACATTGGCCAACGTAACACTAGCTCTGGACGTTCATATGCATTTGGCTCCTGGACTTTTCTGGGGAAACACCTCACACACATCTGCCTTCCACGTATAATCTTGGGCTTTTTTTACGGCAAACTCTCAACCACGTTTATGTCAAGTTTCACACAGAAACAGCTGATAACTGGAGAAGGCATTCTTGTCAGAAAAATGTCTCCTTCGCCACTGGCTGGAAAACACAGGGATTGATGGGTAGCACCTCTTTCTCCGTCGCACACGGAATCCGTTTTTCACCCAGACAGCCTTCTGTTTACATCTCCACAAGGTACTCCCTCTGAACTAATAAGAGAAAATATCTAATAGGATTTGTGGATTTGATGAACTCCAGAGCTCCCTGGATTTAAAAAGCATCAGGAGAACATTTGTATTTATTTAGAAGATGCTTTTATCCAAAGTGACATACATTTATTTTTGAGACAAAGAAATTGCAGGTTAAGGGCCTTGCTCAAGGGTCCAGTGATGAAATCACTCTGCTGATGTTGGGATTCAGACCAGCACCTTGCTGATCACAGGCACAAAGCTGCTGAGCCACACACTGCCCCAGGGAATACTGGCCAGCAGTGGCTGAGCTATGGTCCACATCAGAAGGGCAGACGTTCTAGGGACCTATTCTGTTTTGGGGAAGCTGAGGGCTTTGAAGGCCAGAGTTCTGCCATGACGCAGATCCCCTGCTATTTCCCTCTGTTGAAAGAGGGTGGTGACTCCCAGGAGATCGAACTGAGCGGAAGTTGGACCCTGCTCCCTTCCCCGCCATGGGATGGGTTTCCCAGAGCACACCGGGCTGCCAGTCACCACCACCTGGCAGGCGGACGAGACCGAAATCCAAGACTGTGAAATGACACTTTGGGAGAAGTCCGAATGACTGCAGAAGCCCGTGGAAATCAGAGACTTAGCCCATGTTATCAGATCAACCTATGTTTAGCCGTTAGATGGTATCTTCCTGACACAGAGCCATCTTTTGTCTGTAAATGCGTGTGTAAGCGTAAACCTGTATGTGCGTGTAGACATATATGTAGATGCCTATTTCTTATGCTTTTATTTTTCTTTTCCCTCTTGCAAACTGGGATTTTTTCAAACAGCTTCATTGTATATTCAAAATCCTGTAAAGAGAGAAAGACACAGAGCTGTGTGTAATTCACTGTGTTTACAGTGTCTCTGTCTCTCTCTCTTTCTCCTGAGTATGGCACGACTCCACCATACTGAGATAGACAATGATCTGGGCGACCAAATAGATCAGGAACCAATGTGATTTTGTGAATTTCTAACTTAATGATTATTCCATTCTTTTCCTTATTATGAGATCCCAAAATTCCTGCCACTTATTGCGTGGAATATTCAAGATGACCTCCTAACTAGAGGCATTCTAGAAGATAGCAATGAGAGCAAATGCTCTTTGTAGGAATTGCGGTGGGTTTTCTTTACTTGTGTGCTACTTTTCACCCATGTTTACATCCAAATCTGAATCCGTGTGTGCTCAGAGACAAACCGTTAACGGTTTACATGCTGCGGCCGTTTCCGAGTGCATTGGGACAGGGCTGTAAATGCTGTGTCATCCTGTGCCAACTGTCTCCGCATTGTCTGGCCATGGCATTATAGCCGGCTGTCCTCAAACCAAACCCCGGTGTGACTCCTTGCCCGGACCTTAAACTACCTGTGGAGATTCACACCACAAGACTCCCTTTGTCGATTTGAATCGAACAAAAATGCCTCGATTATAGAGTCGATGTTATTTTTTGTCGTGGAGGGAGGAATCCCTTCCCACCGTTACAGAGGCTGGCCTCTACTTATTTTATTTATGGACTTTTTTAAAATGATCTTTCGTCAATTACGTATTGCAACAATGACTGCAATTTGGCCTGAGGAGTATCGGTTAATACGTCAGCTGAGTGGAAGGAGTGATGTGTAAAACTGCAGTGCTGAGCGGTCCATGATCCTCCATGTCTGGCGGATGCTGGGGGGTAGTCTCGTGCTCTCACCAGCCAGACTCACTTCTCTGCATCTTATCAACGGTGCTGCTCTTGACACATTCATTGTGTTGACCAGAGGCATCCAGATGGTATATTTGTTATTTTTAAAAAACTCTCCGGTCAGAAGCACAAGTTGACGTCACATAGCCAATCCTAAGGAGGTGCTCAGTGAGGGGGGTGGGGTTGTTTTTTTTTTTTTTTAAAAAACGGAATATCTGGGCGCATGTAGCGGCCACAATTTCAGAGCGGGAGAGTGCCCCAAAAGTATGGTCTTGCCCAGTTTTGACTGATCCTGGATCAATGCTTGGGGATGCAATGACTCCGCCGAAATTTCCCGCGTGCCTTGTTTCCGTGAGAGCCATGATGGATTTGGTTTCTTACCAGCCCAAATGACGGACCTAGTCCGGATCGACTGGCAGCCTTAAGTCTTTCATGCATCCTAATGTTCTCATGTGCTATTCTTTTTATATGAATAAATATTTAAATCTAATTAAATATTATCTGTTAACGTCCACTTGGCCATGTCTCATTGCTGCATGTCATCAGTATAAGAAACTAGACCCAATGAGATTTTTTTTTTTTTTAATGGCTTCCTTCTCAACTCTGTGCCATCGATCACGAGAGAAACCGGTACATTCCGCAGCACCCCCCCCAACTCTTTACACTGACACACGTCGTTTGTGGTGTCCCCCTCAATCCACGCTTTTACACGAGCTCTCGCGCCAAGTGTGGCAGACGCACAAATGTCCAGTAACAGCAATGGGGGGAGCGCCACGATGTGAGTCTCGCAAAGCGAGCCATTTTTATTTGGAGGCGCAACGTTTTTTTTTTTAAACGTAAAGAGGGAAGGCTGCGGAACAGGAACGAAAGGACACAGGGGCACATCGAATAAACGTGCAATGCTGGTCGAGGCAGGAATGAATTATCAAACACCGGCGTGTGATATGGTGGCAGGGAAAAAAGCCGCTAGATTCCCTCCAACCGCCCGTGTCGGTCCGCTGGCGAGGTGTAACGTTTCTAGCCTTGACACGGAACCGGGGGGAAATAAAACGCATGCAGTGACCGACCCTAGACGCTGCGTGCTCCCTCCGGGATGGCTGGGCGGCCGCCATGCGATCCTCCTCCGAATCCGCTTCGCGCCATCTCAACGTCGTACAAGCGAGGGGGAAAAAGCGTTAACATCAGTGTTACGTGTTTTGTGTAAACCTGCATATTGCTGACTTATGAGTTTTTTATCACTGTTATTCTTCAGTCACACAAATAAATTTTGGAAATAAAGGGTGCTGTCGTGCGTGTCTGTTTTTTGGCGTACCCCCCTTCCCCCGAGTCAGACCGGCCGCTGCACTTTCCCTGATCTGCCGCGTGACGTCAGGTGACACGGGGACGTCACGCCGTCCGCGCGCGTTGCTTCCATTACCTTGCCTCGAGTCCATGCGTTGCTCTGAGTCGCCTTGGACATGAGACTGAGCTATAACTATGCAGTGCATGTATAAATGCTTAAGAGCTAATCAGTCGTCCTAATGCCATCCCCCTCCGCCCCGCACAAAGTGTGTGATACTCATTACTGTAATGACCTTGACAGCCCACTACCTGAAATCTCGTTTCCATTATGCATGTTGTACACACCAAAAGACCCTCAACACCTCTCCCGGCGAATAGGCTAAAGGCGAAAACCCCTGTCCGTGTCACCTTCAGTGTTGCCAGATCTCGCGAGATAAATAAGCAACCAGGCCTGTGAAAACAAGCCCAAAACAAGCGACTTTTTCTACGGAGCCCCCCTAGGT
>JAODKM010000037.1:20052393-20064981 GCA_026780845.1 Petrocephalus sullivani
CCAGCCCCACCGCCATCAGAGACAGCAAACACTGGTATTTACCCGCTATGTGATCACCATCTGGGAGCACTAAACGGCTCGCCAGGGAAACCCTGGCCCAAGGACCTCAGGAAAAAATCAGTACCAATCCACTACTTTGCTCTTGACATGAGTCTCTTAGCCTCATAGGGCCAGTGCGGCGTTAGTTACATTACAGGTCACAGGACCTACCGAAATCTGATAAACGTCAAAGGAAAATGATAATGTATGTATATGGAAAAGGAAAATGAAAAAGTATGTATATGATATATATGATATATATATTATTTTATCAAAATTGAGTTATGACCAAAATCTCATGACAAAAAACTTTGAATGCATGTATCATTTACTACACATACAGGTGGACAGTCAAAAACTTTTTGAAGCCCCTTTTTTTTACTTTGTAGGGCAGTATGCAATATATGTATTAAGCTGGAAGTAGCACCCAGCAGCCCTTGGGGACTTAAACTCGCTGGGCCTTTCCACACGACGGCTTCTGTTCGGCGTCTAAGGGAAACAGGTTGACCTCGCTGTCCAGCTGTGTGTTGTTGACTTCCTGTGGAGACATTTTCTGCCCTGCCTGGTACTGCAGCTGGATTCCGGGCGGATCTGCCAGGACAAGCAGCAGGACCCAAGCTTGGAGGAGGCAGGAATGAGCCCAAAGTTAGACCCCGCCCCACACCCCACGCCCCACGCAGAGAGCAGCCCCGGACTCTGAGGTCGAGACCTTCCCTTCCATTAATCCATCACGGCCAACCCCAATGAGTAACGGCATGCAGGGCCCGTTTCCTGCACCCCCCACCCCAATCTCTGCCGTAGTGGCCGGAACGGCAGGGGTGACATCAGCCGCAGGGGATTATGGGAGCAAGATTGGAGGACAAGGCGGCCCTTTGTGAAGTCATGAAAAAACTGCCAGTTCGAGACAAAACGCAATGCACGTCTCTGTGGTAAATTTAGCAGTATATGTTCGATCCATAGTTTCATCCACAAAAATGAAGCGACTCACTCAGGGAAGACGTGTGACAGAGTTGTGCACTCAGGCAAAACATCAGGCACATCACATTTTGTCATGCAGGGGTTATTAAGCATGCCAGATTAAATAATATCAGTAAACAAGTTGCGTATGTAGCATTCCAACCTTGTGCTATTTAACATTCACTATTTATAATTTAACATTTTGCAGCTTAATAGATGCTTGCATCTCCAAATGTAATGACGTTTGTTTCTTTATAGTTCATTTATTGTTTATCATTTTCATAATGACCCTTTTGGTGTGTACCTTTCTTGCTGTATACTGATGCCACTATTTACGATCAAGCTGAACATTTTTTGTGCACAATTGCTCGATAACAATAAAGAATTCTATTTCTGATACATGTTTCCTGCGGTCACACAAATGGCAGGATTGCTTCTGCACAGACCCGCGGCCGTGGCGTCATGATATATGAGATTACACCAGATCTGTAACTTTTTCTTTGGCAAGGACCTGTATTGCTCATTCCGTGGTGGTTTTACTACATCGGCTGATCATCTGGTTTTAATTACCCCCCCCACCCCCCCAAATCCCAAACCTCATCACTGAGAAGCAGCAAGCCCAAACACAATGTCCCTCTTTATTTAACTCCAGCGCTTAACTCACCGTTCACCCGGTTTCCGAAAAACTCCGTCGACGTTACAGACGGCTGCAAGCTATCAAGCCTGCTCTTTATGTATGCTGAATTTAATCTTTTGGCAGCCGTGCATGTGTGTGCGTACGCCTCAGTGTGTGTGCATGCGTGTGCATACGCCTTAGTGTGTGTGCACGTGTGTGCGCAAGCCTCAGTGTGTGTGCGTGCGTGTGCGTGTGCGTACGCCTCAGAGCGTGTGCATACGCCTTAGTGTGTGTGTGTGTGTGTGTGTGCACGTGTGTGCGTATGCCTCAGTGTGTGTGCACGCGTGTGTACATTTGCCCTTTGCAGTATTTTTTTCCATGCCGTTTTACTCATTTCACCTATGAGATCTTGTTTTTTTCGGGGGGGGTTGTTTTTTCAGTGTCTGTTGGGTGCTCAGTTAGAAGAGAGGTTCTCTTCATGGTTTGGCAGGGCAGTAAGTGTGTTTAGATGAATTCAGGAACAATACTGCGTTTGTTTCCAGGCGATCGTTCTAGTTTCAAACGCAATTAAAATGGGTTTACCTACGAGACCAGCTACACCCCTCTGCCCGTAACCATGACGCGGGGTGGACAAATTCTCACTTTTTTCGCCTATTTCGGGAAAAGCTTAAATAAAAAGATGAGTGTGGGCTTTCTCGGCTTGGGAATCCCAGGGTGTCTTCAGTATGACACATTCATGGATGCGCAGAACATCCAGGTCAAAACGCAGATTTGTTTATGTTTCTTCATCTTTACGGCTCATTGCAGGTAAAGCAATGGGCTATAAATTATGGCAAGCTGGGATAATTCACAGGGAAACACTTTGTGAGATCGTTTTTATAGGCTAAGTACTTCGGAATTCGGAAAAGAGTACAAAATATGTATGCGACCCAAACAAAGGTTTTTGGCCTTCTATTATAAACTGAGTAGGAGGATGCGGCCTTCTGTTTATTTTCGATGCTTGTTTAAAACTTATCACCTTCAGAGAACAGAGTAACTGTACTTTCTGGATACCTCCAGTGTCAAGGGTATATCAAAAACGAGTGACAACGTCGACCCTTTTTGGGACACATTCTCAACGTGTTCCCATGGCGATAACTGATGCTGTTGCCATGGGGATGGAACGCTGCTCCGGATTGGCCGATCAAGGTCACCTGACTAGCAGTAACAGTCACAGGAAGCCTATTGACACCGTTTTGCTGTACTATGGGGTAAAGAGCAGTTTGCCAGTCCGGGTGACTTTATTGACTGGTGCCAAGACTGAGATAAGCAGAGACACATGGCTCTTATAGACTATTTATTTAAGTTATTTAAAGGATGCTTGCTGTCCTGCACCTCAGGCTTGGGAGTCCAAACCCTGTTCCTGCTCCGTGTGTGTGGAGTGTTGCATGTCCAACCCGTGTTGTGCGGGTTCCTTCTGTGTGTTGCCCCACGATTGCACCCTCCGTTTCCCGCGATGTGCTCCATGCTCGCCGTGACCCGGTGAGCGGCTGATGGAAAGCGGATGATGACGGATGGCTGAACCTCATGGTAAAAATGCAAAGACGTGTGAGTGCAAACAGCTGCGGGTCTTTAAACAGTGAAGTCTTCTTGAGGTATTTATTCCAAGGTTCTCTAGAAGATCAGCAGAGTGATGTGCGGATCTTACCGTCGTCTGATTCATTTGGTGTTTTCCTCGGCAAGGATTTACTCAAATTATGCATATTAACGATCTGCTTCGGACTGCTGGCAGAGCAGTAGACCAAAACCTGTGATTATTTAATCTTTCGTTATGGGTCAGGTTCCTTAACTATTACTTATGCCCGTTATAGTTTTGTTTCCTCTGAAATATCTCAGGATATTTTTGTTACTAAGTGGGATAGGACACTGTGCCAGTGGTCGTTGGTTCAAATCCCAGGGAATATAGAATGACTTCACTATGGGTCCCTTAGGAAGACCCTTAACCCCCAGTTGCTCCAGGGACCACCTGACCTCAAAATGTATGTTAATTTGGATATAAGAGTGCATTAAATGTAAATGTACTGGGGATCTGCACCCAACTCCAAGTATAAGGGAAAAAAATTTCAACAGGCAGGGCACTGTTATTACCATGGAAACTTGATGAAAACTCGCTGTCACTTGTCCAGCCCTGATGACCATTTCGGTAGCAGCGTTACATAAACAATTAATTTATGAGACAGTGAAGGCTCTGTAGCGTATTTTCCGATCACAGATCACCAGAGATGTTGAGGCTCCCTTATAGGGCCAGCCCATCTTCTCCACATCATGATCTGTCATAGAGCAAAGGCTCAAAAACAACACGAAGAGCAGTGCGTTGTTTGGATTGATTCAGTCTTTCTATTCACTAACTTCCAACATAGTTTAACTAGTATTTCAATTAGTCAACTCTAGTTCTCCTCTCCATCTTTTGCTGAACACAGGATCTGTCTAGCTGAGTAATTTTAGGGCTAAGGACGTTGCTCAGGGGCCCGACGGTGAAATCACACTGCCAGCCCAGATCACTGAATGCGCAATCTTCATATTGCTGGCAAAGTATCCTAACCCACTGAGTCACACAATCCATCGCATAGACCACAGCACAGGAACCCCAACAAGCTGGTCTCATGCAATCTGTCCCTTTGTGGCTCCTTGGGCAGTTCTGCACCGCCAAAGCTCAGACCACCCCATTCAAACCCTTTCAATTCTCAAACAGTAATGAAGACTTGCTTGAGAATATATTGGTGCTCGTTGCTATCTGTCAGCATGGTACTCGTCTTCTGGGTATCATGACAGACCACACCGTTCAAACTCTTTCTATCCCCAAGCAGTAATGAAGACTTGAAAATATATTGGTGCTCTTCCAGTATCTGCCAGTATACTCATGTTACTCATATTCTGTGCATGGTGTGTAATTTTGTTGATTAGTGGATAATCCCCTGGTCTTGGGGCTTTGATCCCTCCCCCATGCGTGATTGGATTCCTCATGCTCACCAGGCATTGGGATGGGTCACCTCAGCAAACTCTGGATTCCTCATGCCCACGGCCTGGGTGTCCGCCGCTTTGTACCATGGGTTTCTGGGACAGACTCCAGCATCACCGCAAGCATGGTCTGGAAAAGTGGTTTTGGTAGATGGATGGATTTATTTCATGCATTTGTGTTTTACTAGCTTGTGTGCCAGTGTCATTTGCAAATGTATGAAATGTGAACTCTATAATACTAGATGATTGTGTACTCTACACTCCATCCATCCATCCATCCATCCATTCATCAATCTGTCCATCCATATTCCAACCACTTATCCTGGTCAGGGTCACTGCTTGTGAATAAGGATTTTGATGCTAATAAACAATAATAAAAACAGTCCAACATCACCTAAAGAGCTTTGATCTTCTCATCTTGATGACATCACACCCTCTGTCCATAACACCCTAATCCCAACACCAGCACTCTGACAAACATGGGCAGATATTCACTGAATCTCACTGAATCTCTACAGAATGGTCCATTCGAGTCTTATCTTAGTGATCAGTTTCAAACCAGCTTCCCCTGGATTTAAGAAGCCCTTCAAATGGCCTTCAGTGAATTCACTCTCTTCAGCTACTGACTTCTATTGACTTGTTTCCCCCCGAATACTAAGTGAGGTGGACGCCCCCCTCCACCATTCCAGTTTCAATTAAAGGCTACTCAGTGCCCCACGCCCCTTCAATGGCTTGGGGCAACACTTTGAATCGACCAGGGCAAAGAGGCAAAGAGGTCTGAATGATCCCCACGGTCCGGACAGCAATGGCGTGGAACGTAAACTGAAGCAGAATGACGTAAGCCCTTACCATCTGCTCGCCGAGCCAAAGAACTTTAAACTAACCCCAAACCCTGTCCAATCAGATGCTTTGTTTGTGTCATGTGATGTCTACCCTTTCAGGGATTCGGTGCTGGCTTGGTTGCTTAAGTTATGCGTGTTACAGTACTAGGAGGAGTACTCACAAACATCCTTATATTCATTAGGGCAGAACAACACCAACAAAGTGTAATGAATGTGCTTGCTGATGATGGAACGGAGTCCCCCCTCACACTGTCTGCCTGTGATGCCTTTTTATACATACCAAGAGAATTCCACCACACTGGAATCTGCCCACTGTCAGCAAGGCTTCCATACGCCCTGAGTGTGACACCAAAACCACAGTCATCTGTGGAAACTATTCAGAGACTTTTATCAATTTGACACCTGCTCTCCCCCCCCCTACACACACACTCTTTGGAGAAGAGCCTGGACTTTAACTGCCATTATGGGGACTATGGGGGTGTCACAGGTTTGTGCTGAACTTTCTGCTGCACTGGTGAATGGTAGAGTTACAGATGAGCATTCTCCCTGCCGCGATGGACCTAAATTAATTATCCCCAGCAGTAATAGTGCTGCCTTTCATGAGTATGATTTTGTCGCTATGACATAATTAGGAAAAAGATGAGGTCAGAAAGTTAAAGTGCAGTGAGAAGACAGAGGCATGAAATATGTAAAAGCAGCATGGGCTGATTTCCATCCATCCATCAATCCACCCATCCGTCCATCCATCCATCCATGACTGGGGCACACCCTGGGCAGGATGCCCATCCATCACAGGGCACACGCTCTGACATTCATACACTCCCCTAACTGCATGTTGTTGGACTGTGAGACGAAACAGGCCCAATAAAAGACCAACACGTCACAGTAGGCTCCTGCAAACTCCTCATTGACAGAACAGAAGTGGGGTTCAAACCCCCAAGTGTGAGTGAAATCCATGGGATGCTGTGCCTGTGATCGGTAGGTTGCTAGTTTGAATCCCAACATCCGAAGAATGATCTGACTATTCGCTTCAAACAGAACTGGCTGACCCTGCCTTAAATAAAAGCGTTTGCTAAATAAATCAAATATAATTATCGTGTAAAGTGGAATTATGATCAATAATGTGACACTCCAGCAGAAGTCTGAATATCTTGGTGTTTTTAATTCAATTAAACAACTGTCTGAACAATTACATTTTTGTAATCTTGTACGTGATGCATGATCGATTGTAATTTCATCACTGACACTTTGGCTATGATTGATGATTTCTACGCCGCTCAGTCACTTAGGAAGTTTACTGCAAGTCTCTCAGTAGATATCAATATAAATGGGGTTGCAAATGTATTCCAGAAGACTGAAGTCAAGGGAAGCTGGAGTACATAAGAGTGTCTGAGGTCGGGAGCCTCAAACATGTGCAGAATAACTTAGCAGTCCCTTTTCTTCTCTTTTCATGAAATCGCTACATCTGCAGACGGTCCCTAAGCGTTGGAAACAGGCCATGATTGTCGCAGTGGATAAAAACGAAGGTCTCACAGCGTTTCAGGTTCGAGCGGGTGTAAGCTCCCCTGGTAATGAAATCGTTAGAGGTCTGAGCTGACAGGGGAGTTTTTAGAAGGCTTGGGAAGCTTGCATGGGGGGCCAGCAGGGGGGCTTAGGAGCTTGCATGGGGGGCCAGTAGTGGGGGGGGGGGGCACAGATGCTGCAGTGACTGCGCGCCCCCTATTGTTAAGGCCCCCCCGGGGCTCACGCTAAACGTTCATTCACCGACGTTTCACCATCATTCGATACACTTCGGCCACACACGTGTTGCTGGGGAAGTCTCCCGGGAAACTCGAGCTGTGAGCACGGCCGAAGCCCTGAAAGGGAAGCGACATGCAGCTATCAGCATTCCAAGAGGCTTGCGCCCGCCCCCCACCCCTGTATACCACAGATCCTACTGATTATCATGCGGAATCTGCCGGTCATCCTGTCACTGTTTTCTTTCTTCGGGACCCAGTGGTCACATTATCAGCAGAGGTAGACTTTTCAGGTCCAGAAAGTAGAAACCAACCAGCTGAGCATAAAGAGTCACTGTCAGAGCGTACTCAACTGGCTGGTTGATACAAAATCCTGGGCTGGATTTTAACTTTCTGGACCTGAGATTTCCACCTCTGATTATTAGGTACCCCTAATTAGTAACAGGTAGGACCCCCCCCCCCTCCCGCCAACTCCAAAAGCACTTCATAAAACAAAATGACATTTAGTAGAAGTGTCAGATAACATTGAGAATGACAAAGAAACAGATGCCAGTAGAGTGTGGATGATAAACAGGGTGTACAAATGACCAGCGGTTAGACCTTGTATTGTAATTAGCAGCTGTTGAGTAGCCTAATGGGTTGTGGATAGAAACTGATTCAGAACCTTATGCTTTACGTGCCGATATTTCAGTGCCATTGAGCAGGGTGACAAATAGACAAATTTGGTAATGCCTTTCTGCACTCCACTGCTTACCCTTATTATTTTTAACACTTACTGCTGTCAGCTTTAACCTTTGTCAGTTTTTTCCCCTCTTTTTTATGTTTCCTGCTCATCCCACCATACTCTGCAAACTCTAGACGCCGTCGCGTTTGAAAATCCCAGGTGGGCGACTCTTTCTGAGATGCTGGGCCCACCACGTCTGGCACCAACGCTCCCACCACGTTTAAAAGCACTTAGAATCTGTGTCTCGGCCCGTCTGACGCTCAGCCATGCAGTAAGCGAACCTCCCGACCCTGTCTGTATGCTGTACTCTTTCAGTTACAACCACGCGATTGGCTGTTTGGATGAGCAGGGCATGTGATTGGCTGTTTGGATGTGCAGGCCATGCAATTGGCTCTTTGGATGAGCAGGGCTGTTAGCATTAGCAAGCAGGTGTACCTAATAAAATGGGCACAGAGTGTTAATCATGACCTTATGCTGAATTACCATCGCAGCATAAAACCATTTTCTGACTGCTAAATTGTCGGTTTATGATTTGACCATGTGCAAGTTGAACAGGTGATATACATCCAAAATCTGACAAGTTCTTCAAGATGTTTGAGGTGCGGCCAACCGACGGCTACGATTGCAGGTGATCGGTAAGACTGAGAATGTCATTACAGCAAAGGACATGCATAGATTTTGCATGTTTTTTTATGTGGCAGAAGCTATTATCCAAAGCAACGTATAAAAGAGAAGGTAAGGTCAGCCAGTGCCTGGGGAAATTGTACGGTTAAACGTCTTAATCAAGGGCCCATCTGTGATCACTCCTGACTTCTGGATTTGAACTGACAACCTTCTGATCAAGGATCCTAACCCACAGAGCCACCCACCCACACACACACACACACACACATTTTACACACGGATTCTCCCGCTACGGAGAGCGTATGTAGCGTCAAAGAGGCTGCTGAAGACGGCTCGGTCCACCACCACCACACATCTGTCTTCGCTTCAGGACATTTTCACCACACCCCGCCCCAGAAACATCCTCCGGGACCCCAGTCACCCCAAGCAGCCCCTTCACACCCTGCTCAATCCTGCTCAATGGCACTGAAACATCAGCATGTAAAGCATAAGGTTCTGAACCAGTTTCTACCCACAACCCATTAGGCTACTCAACAGCTGCTAATTACGATACAAGGTCAAACCGCTGGTCATTTGTACACCCTGTTTATCATCGCCACTCTCACTGGCATCTGTTTCTTTGTCATTCTCGTGTTATTTTATGCTATTGTTCTCTGTTATTTGTTGTGGGCGTTACTTAGGCTTCCTGTCGTTATTATCTGACGCTTCTACTAAATGTTATTTTGTGTCAGAGTTGCCGTTGGGGGCATATAAGTGGCTGTCACATTGTGCTAAGTACATGTAACAGCAAACGAAACCTGAATGTATTCAGGAAGGCAGGGGAGGATCAGTTTTCATCAGAAAATAAGGCCATTTGATATGAAAATAAAAGTCCAAAGATGCCTGCTGACCTTTGCGTAGTAGATCATGCTTTCATGGCGTTTATGTTTTTTTTTGTATTAGGAAAGAATCAGTCTTTCAGTACAAGCATCAAGTGCTGTTATAATATCATATTTTTATTACATTTCCACTCCTTGACTTGTCTGTGCCACGTCTGTGGCTAACCTCCCTAGTCCGTGCACGAGCATTTAAACCCCCCCCCACCTTGTCCCCATTAAAAGTGAGACTCCAAGGGCGCCTCTGCACCCCCCCCTTCCCAGTCTGGCCAACTCTGAGCTTGTCTCCCATGGGATGGCCCCGTCTTGAAAAAGGTCCTCATTCATAGGTAGTCTTCATTAATTCATCTGTTATTACACCTCAATTACCTGGTGTGGGGGGGGGGGGCTTGGCGGAGAGCAGGGCTTCTCATTTCTTCTCAGTCGTTGATACAATATAACCCACTTTTTAAGACCTTTTTAAGGTCTTCATATGCAAAGGAGGGGGGGTCGCTGTATGAAATGATTCAGTGTTTTATGTCGGCATGGAGACCACGGATGTACATAAAAACAGCGGGAAACTGTGAAGAGGAAGAGGAACATGCATGGCCTGGGGGCACGAGAAGAAGGGGGAGGGAGGTATGGGCACTTTGCACACTTTTACAGATGAAGGCCTTTGGATTGGCCACAATTTCCTACAGAGGCAGGAAGTGAACCGACTTTAACATTCATGCCCTTGCCTTGCAGGAATTCGCAGACCTTAGGGACCTCGTGGGCAGGAACCCACACACACCATCAAGGCCAAGCCTTGGAGAGCCGGGGGGAAGCCGTAGCGCGACACCCGGCATGACATGTCGAGGCCGCTCCAGGTGTTTATGACCCGACTGGCAGTACCCCGACTAATCAAAGCCTCCGAACAGCAGCCAATGAGTAGGGAAAGTCACACACCGCGGCACGGCTGAGATCCATTCAAGGACCCTTCAAAGGGGGCTCAAAAGTGATTTTGTCATTTCCTGAATGATTCCAGTGACGTCTAAAATTATACGATAGCCTATCCTGACCACTACCAACGCTATTTATTTAGCTCAGCTAATGACAGCACAGGAAATTGTTTGATGGTTTTTGATTTTTTTCTTTTTTAAAGGGAGCACTATAGGTCATTTAACATCAGTTTAATTTTACATTTCAGCCTGGGGAATTTTTCTGGATGGAAACGTTTGGGGAAGTTGGTGTCCCTTAGGCACTGGAGTCCCCAGCTGGGACAGGCACTGGGTCAGGTCGATGGTCAATAGTTAAGACAGACACAAGTCTTAGTTTTTTTTTTTTACAATTTATTTGCAATTAGACCTTTTCCAATATTAAATTCAAAATTATTACTTTTTATGAGCAAACATTGGCTTTTACTTACTACCCAGATAAACAGCCTTAAACATTTTTTGACTGCCTGAAACTTTTACCCAGTACCGTATATCATCACGGTAATAATACATATATAGGCTAATTATCGGCATGAGAGCAGCCCGGGGGGGCCTCCGTGCCCCAGCTTCGGGTTAGAGGAGGCGCTGGCCAGTGCCACACTATAACCAGCAGCCGTGCCCGAAGCTGTCCTTCCCTGGCCAGACCTGTCGCTCTTATTCCAGCCCCCTGCACCTTACTACCTATTTAGCGGAGGTTTAATAACCTGTGCAGAAAGAAAGCAAATCCAGAAAAAGAAAAAAGAGAGATTTACATGTGCGGGTAAAGGGCCTGAACAGATGCCAGCTATTCTATTTTCCCATGGGGCCCGAGGTAGTAAAAGCCCTACTTTAAATAGGCTGCGCAATTTCTCTTACCTCATAAATCTAAAAGGGGGCGGCTATTTTCGTATTTTCTTTTCGTTTTGAGTCATGTGGCGTTATCCGTCATATTGACAGGGCAGTTAAATTAAAAAATGAGAAGGAAGGGCAGCCGCACGTCGCTATGCCAGCCGGCCCAGGAATGCCATGAAAGGCGCTTTAAAGCGATCGCTGCTTTAAGTACACGCAGGCTGTGTCGACGTTTGACGCTCGTAATACACTTTAAAATACTTCACTCGTCCATTCAATCGTATATCTGTCTGTCTGCTTATGTATTTCATTGTTTATTAAGATATGATCAAAGTACACGGTCTTTAGCGGTTCATTCTTTTCCGGATCTGTTTGCCTCGCTTTGAACAAAAGGATCTGCTACATAAAAATAAATGTAAAATGTAAATGAATCCGTTCCTCCGTCCATTCTAGCGCTTTGGCCAGAAGCCCTCCGCTGCCGTCATGCTAAATGCGTCCGCATTCAAATAAAATTCACTTAGTTCTGCATTCGGAGTTTGAAGGGATAAAAGAATAAAGTGTGACCGCCTTAATTAGCGACTTTGTCGTGAAGAACCCGAGGGGGGATTCCCGGCTTGGGCAGGCGGGAGCAGGCTGACGCCCGGGAAGGAGAGCGCCCCCGGCCGGCTTCACACACTCCCCCTGCGGGAACACCTGCCGACCGCGATGCCTTCGCCTGCTTTTTCCAGTTTTCGAACGAAAAAGAGACGGCAGAGGACCTGCCTCAGTGAAACGGCTCAGTGAAATTAACGATGAGACACTGCCCTGCTTTTATGTATGGCGACATCCCTGTTGGTATTTTAAGAATTATTAATATTAGGGTTACATTGAAGCCGCAGCATAGTTTTATGACAGTGAGGATGATTTCTCTCCAGGGTCAAACACTGATCCCCTCACCCTGTTATAAATTTTATGTTGCATCCTGACTAGGGTGGGTACATAATTTGTAGAATGTGTCATCTGAGGTTGGGTCCAGGAGCCTTGAGGCTGGTGGCCAGCTATGAGATATGCTGTGGTTTGTGGATTAGGAGCCGTGCGACCAAACGTCACATGTATCATGGTAAAGGCCCTCAGACACTGGCCAGCTATGGCGTCCACATGGAACAACATTCCTGCCCTCCACGTGGAGAAGTTATACTGCCTTTCGACATGCCAACATACCCGCTGTATTAATGTCCACAACATTCACGCAGTATTTTCACAAAGTGATTCCAGAGTGTGACACACACACACACACATACACACACTTTTAATCAGATCATAGGGAAACAGCATTTGGTCCTCAAGCCTTTACAAACATCTTGAAGAAATCCCCCCCCCCCCCCCCCCCCCCCCCCCCCCCACCCCACAACCCC
>JAODKM010000037.1:20068896-20080386 GCA_026780845.1 Petrocephalus sullivani
GAGGGCAATTGGGAGAAGAGACAAAGCCCCCCCCCCCCCCCCCCCCAAAAAAAAACAGTCTCACGCAAACAGTCCGTGGACCCAGCTGTAATTCCTTTTGCCCCTGGAGGCCACCAACCATGCCCTTGCTTTCATTAGGATGTTTAGGGCTGTTGCATTTCTGTCTGATTAAAAAAAAAAAAAAACACACTGTTTATCCGGGCAGTAAGGCTGTCGGAATTCAAAACCGGTCCCTTTATATGGAGTCTAAATTGTGTATAGCATTTTTAGCCAAGGAGAGTACACTGTTCCTGTGCACTGTATATGAATACAGTAGCAGAGTTCTTTAAGAAACCCTTTGGCCCTTGTGATCTTGTTAGTGGCCATTCCCCCTTATTAAGTTTTAAGCTCTTGCTCCACACAAACCTGCTCTCCAGCCAAAGCTACGTGTTCGCCGCACACCTTAGGCGTATTACCAGTCCTTTGTTTACACCTTACGATCACTGTGGAAACAGCCAAAGGATTCCATCTGACGAGGAAGATGATGGAGACCATTCGTAGTGGCACAGAATAAGCCCCGTACATCTGAGTCTCCATCGGTGCTTATTTTCCTGGAACGTGTCCTCATAAAGCATCTCAAATTCAATCTGCGCTAATGAGCTTCAAGATGTCCCAGACGGCATGCCTTTGAAACGCCAAGACTCCCCCCCGTCCGGGCCGCTGACTGCGTGCCGACCGTCTCGGGACGTGCCGCCACTGCTTTCGATTTTTAAAAATGAATCCCTGTCTTGAATCTGGCTATCAGAAAAATGGTCACAAAGTCACACGACGCGGAGGACACAGCTGGGACAAAGTAGTGAGTTATTGGGGACGAGGAAGAGACTTATAAATCTCCAGCAGCTGCTTTTAAATATTTTTTTAAGGCATTGCTGTTTGGAACGGCCGTTTGGAAATATCTGAAAATGTGATATCCATCTGTATTTATGCCTGAGCCATGGATCATTTATACACAGAAGAGAATAAAACACACCCACTCTAACCTGTAATCACCTTCATGTCCACGTGCTGGAGTGCATCAGCCACGCAGGATTGGCTACGCTGATACTTAATCAACGCTGGCATCCTTTTTGCATTAACCTAACTTTAGTAATCAGTTTACACTCTAAACCAGTTGGTCAGGATGTTTTTCCCAGTCTGAGGGGGGTGAGTCGGGTTTATGTAAATGAGGTGGGGCATCTCTGGGGCTGTTTATGGTCACGCTGAGGACTAGATTCGGCTAGAATAGAGGGGTGAAACGGCAGACTCCAGAGGCAAGACCATCACATGGAGTGGGCACAATGGGGGGCCTTCAGACAACTGTGGGTATGCGGGGGGCAGTAGAATGCAGGTCCCCCAGCAGACCCCTATTTGCAGCCTCCTCCCAATCCAGACTCGGCTAGTCGACTATATTCAGCGCCTCCGGTGACAGGATGGAATTCATTGCAAATCTCTTAAGGGCTCAATAGTTTTTTTTTTATTTAATGCTTATTCAGTGTTTGCTTATTTACCCCCAAGGGCAGAGAAATAGAACAGAACTGGCCCATGTGTCAAAACCCGTCTAGACGAAAAATGAGCCGTGGAAATCGGTTGGAAAATTCCTTCAACAGAATCTGAGCTGGCTGTGGTGCAGGGTCCGGGATCCGGACGGGAGATCTCAGATGGTCGTACCCGTGACACGTCAAAGATTCTACTGCTCACATAGCGGGATGTCAACGACAAAAAAGTGCCGCCCCCACCACACAACACAGCTAAATCCACACCTTCATCAATGCCTTCCTCTCATTCAGCTTCAGTTTGATCACATGACCAGGCACCTGGTACACACTACCCCTCCATATCCTGAAATTACACAGCAATATGGCGTAGGGCAGGGGGACGGACAGGGAGAAAAGGATGATGGGAGATGGCATGGTTTTAGCAAATGACAGCAAAGGCAGCCATTTTGGCTTCGACACAAGGGAGAAGCATAGGAATCGAGGTGGGAACTGAGCCGTCCATCCTGGACAGGAGAATACTGGACCCTATCATGTAAGTGGACTGGTGATAAAGCATAGGCGTGGTGAGCAAAATCACCTGACTTCACACCGCCAATGGGAAGCACCCCATCCCCCCGCCCCCCCCCCCACACACACATACGGAATTTTGATATTCAAAGACATCCACCATTTCATAGGATCACAGGGTAGGTATGCTGTGGCAGGTGTGATGGCTGGGCTAACAGGAAGGTTGCTGACTCAAATACCAATGTCTGCAGAGTGATTTCATCATTGGTTGCCGGAAAAAGGCCATTCATTGCTCCAGGGACTGTCTGAACCTATTATTTAGTTGTACATCCCTTTGGATAAAGGTGTCTGCTAAACAAATTTTTAAAAATGTAATAAACATTCAGGTAGATAACTAAATACTGGGACACTATATTAAGAAATTAAGAAAGATAATAATGAATCAAATGGATCCATACTTCTCCGAACGCACTTATAACTGGAATGCAAAACAAAGTCAGTGTTTCCCCTGAGACGCTTTCAAACCTTACCCACACACAGGAAGCGGCCAAACAGCCAGGATGACATGGAAACTGAAGCCTTATTTTATAAGTGGGAGTGTTTCCCTTTGTGGTGAGGATGGTGAGGAACTGGTTGTTTTTTTTTCTTTCCTTGGTGGTGAAGAGCAGAAATCTCTTACACCGGGCACTATTTTGGGAGTGAAATTTAAAATAAGGATGGCACATGTTAGAGGGAAAGTGGCTTTTTCGGGGGTGGGGTGGTCAGGTGCTTTGTTGAGAGCACTTTGGAACGTGGCTGAGTGACAGCAGAAGTCAGAGTTCAGGAATTTATACGGAGACATATAAATAAGATAAAAAAAAACACATCAATTGATGGACGATGGACGCCTGTGAAACCATTCAACCATTTGGAAATGAAATATGCGACTGAAAGATGATAAAAATACAGTATTACCAGCATTTTGGCCTCGTACAAATGTGTCAGGATTTACTGCTCTTACTGATTCTGTGCACGTGTCAGTGACTCACACCTGCTACTGTACAGATTCCTGTGAGGTGCTCGGGAGCAAAGAACAGATCAAGGAAATGAAGGTGAATGTAAGAGTGTCTGTCCATCCATCCATCACGGGAGGGCCTGCAGCTTATCCCAGGTCACGAGAGAGGGGGTCGCCCTGAGTGGGATGCCAGCCCATCGCAGGGCACGCACACACTTACACTAACTCACACTCAGACGGATTTTGGTCAGCTCGATGAAAGCGATATCCGGAAGACACCCCCACAGACATGGAGATGGCATGCAGACCCCACACACGCTGAGCAGTGGGCGTGGCTCAAACCTGCAACCCTGGAGGTATAATGAACCATGAATTAATGGTGGCAGACAGCGTAGAAACATGACGTCGAAACTGCGGGAGCTTATATTTAATTTGGTACGGGCTCTGTTTGAGTTTAGGTTTTAGATGACTAGGTGATGTTATCTCCACAAGCTGGCTGATGGCAATTATTAAATGGTATTGAAACACATGTGTGGCTTGGAGCCGGGGCATAACACATTATCCCGTGTGCTTTTTTTTCACGCTTGAGAGAGCGTGATTGGAGGCGGGTTATAAACCCACTTTGTGACTCTGGCCAATGAGAAGCCAAGGTGTTCTGTCTGGACACTGCTGTGACCTCGCCTCAGGTCTCGGAGACTTTACTGGGCTCAGTTCTCCAGCACACCCTGGATGGTTGGCGGACGTCCCGTGTCAGAGGAGCTGCATGCCGCTGTAGCGGCTATATAGCGAAAGTTGGCGCCCGCATTGGCGTGATTAAAGCTTAAGGCCGCCACAGCTGTTGCTGGATAAATGCTTCTGGGAAGGGCATTTTGGGACAGAGGGAGGGGACGGGGGTCCAAGACCAGATGGGCCTGAAGCATATGGTGTAGGGATGAGGGGAGGCTCTGCTTGTCCGAAGTTATCCGTAACGGATGGATAAATAAAGCCATATTGAATTCCAGGCCGTGTTTCGGTTCACCGCGTCACACACGGGTCTACTCGGCCTTCCCCGCACCTGTGGATATCACATGAGTCCTTCAACGGGGCGAGAGGCCAAGGCGGGCCTCATTACTGCAGTATGTTTAGAAACGGGGGGGGAGAGTGAAGGGACCGTTTCTCTCAGCAATCAGAGCCATTCCTCGGATGTTTGCAGTTAGCGGAGAGGCTCTAAATTCAAACCGTCGCCGCTATGCGCTTTGTAGGTATACGCAACAAAAGCGGGAATCTGTGAGTGTGAGCAGTGCGGGTGGGCTGACGTGCAGCAATGCGTTCGCTTGGGGAGATGACGTGGAGCAGGGCCACCAGTGGGCTCTTCACGGGGCTAGGTAGGTCCTTCACAGGGTTTGGTATCTCCTTCACGGGGCTAGGTAGGTCCTTCACAGGGTTTGGTATCTCCTTCATGGGGCTAGGTAGGTCCTTCACAGGGTTTAGTATCCCCTTCACAGGACTAGGTATGTCCTTCACAGGTCTTGGTATCTCCTTCACAGGTCCTTCATAGAGTTGGGCAGCCCCTTCACAGGGCTGGACAGGTCTTTCACAGGGTGGGCAGCTCCTTCACAAGGCTGGACAGGTCTTTCACAGGGTGGGTAGCTCCTTCACATGGTTGGGTAGCTCCTCATAAGCTTGGATAGCTGTTTACCCTTGAGCCTTGAGGACAAACCAAAGATGCGACCTGTTAACAGTCTCATGTTGAGAGTCTTTTGTTTGGTCCATCATCCTTGGATGGACCTCTTCGTCAGACACAAGTGGTGGCTGACAAATGGCATGGCCATTAGGTAGTTGCAAGGTGTTTCCTGGCCTCATGCAGCTTACGCAAGGTCGCCTTGATTGTTTCCAGTGACTCTTATGAGCAGGACACCTCTTCAGAAGACCTTGAATCCATCAGCGATGTGGTCCAAACATCCTGATAATGATCGTTGGGCATGAGAGGGTTGCATACATTCTTCTACGGGAACATTTATCTTTATTTGAAGTAGAGATCAAAGCCACCCCCTTTTTTATATTGTGGGAAAGATTTAATCGGGGGTGGGGGTGGGGGTGGCAGTGTCTGGAGGTCCAATTTCAGGAGAATAGGCTGTGTTATTACCCCAAGGTTCAGTTTCAGTGAAACAGGCAGTACTGTTGCCTGGGGGGTCACAGCTGCTGCGTGTCACCTCAGAGAGGACAGCTGTGGTCCGAAGGCTCATCTCAGCCACTCCTCGAAATCCCCGTGAGTCCGCCAGGACTGGACTGTGGGCCAGTATCCCGCTCATTACTGGCGACACTGTAGCCTCTATGGATAGGAAACTTCCCAGTTCAGATCTCTATCACTTTTTGCAGTGGAAACAGCAACGTGACCGATGTGCGGGGCTTGCGGGCAGTGCGTGCCGGTCCCTGATGGACTTGACTCGGGTCTGATAATGAGAAGGTGATGAGTGGCCACTTTTTTTATACTCAAAAAGAAGGGATTCAGAGAGGAGTGCAGCTGTACTATTACTCAGATACTTTACATTATGACGTGTCCAGAATTGCGGCTCAACAAGCGAGGGAAATTACTTTAATTACAAGTCAAACTGCCTCCCTGGCGCCACGGCCAGCCGTCGTCCCACAAGGACCCCCCTGTGGGGTCCCCTCTCGCCAGCCTCTACATTGCCATTGGCTCATCGCTTGTCATTCCCGCCGACTCCATTCTAAGGCCTCCACAGGGAGGATAGGGGCCCATGGCGCCAGCAAGATCCACCAAGGCCCACATCCGGACCCCAACGGGCACTGCATGTCACCAAGCAAGTGCCGAGGGCCACACTGGAGCTGGGAGACGCCAGCCTTCCCTTGGGCTTGGAAGACGCCAGAGCTGCGTCATCATAGACATCTGGAATGAGACACAGTTTCCAGATTAGAAGACCCTCGGCTCCCTTCGCATTTACTGCTCTGCCAGGGGCCCTGAGAAACTGTGAGGGAGAGGAGATTGCACTCTGGAAGCTGCTTGGTGTTTACAGTCGGAGAGGAGAAGGTTTGAAAAATAACAGACTGATTGCGTTCCGCCGGTCAGCCGAGAATGAAGAGAGGCATATTCTGTCAAAATCACAATAAGGTTTCTGTGCTGTAGCCGTCCACCTAAGCCACAACATCTAAGATGCACCCTGTGCTGTCAAATCAGACTGATTGTCCTCCAGTTCCTAACTTGCATGGCTTAACTTTGGTTTGAAACAAACTGTGCTTACCCATTTCACATTTACCACTTAAATAAGGAAAAAATAGACTAGATGAGGAGTAAATCAAGGTAATTAAGATAAAAAGTGAGGTGTCTAGCTAATGGAATGGAACTACACCGCGGTTTCTCCATTTTTATAGAAAGTTCCACAGGCTCTACGACAGAACCTTCTGTATCCAGTGGGAAACAAGGTGTGAATTTTCGATGTCAGCATATTAATGCCATGACCTCACCACTGTTAGCCAATCGGGCATCCCAACTTTCCTCCTGAGCCAATCATAGTGCGGTACTGAGTGGCTGTCCATTCAGCAGCCTAGACACAGTAAAGCCCAAATGGGCAAAAGGGGTGGGCAGATAGTCAGTCTTGAAAAAAACAGCCACTGTCATCCAAGACGTCGTCAGATACAAGTGCCAGGATGGGCCTCCCAAGGACACACGTCACCTAGAGACACATAAATCAGCACTAAATCAGTTACACCCCTTCCCCAGTGTCCCCAAATGAGTCACCACCACGGGACACACACATACTCTCTGTTTACATCTTTTATTTTTCAGCATCACATGCGGGTGTCCTGGTGTCTCTGCATGTGCCACTGCAGAAGGAGGCATTTTTACAGCCTCACCACTAGAGGCACTGTGATTTAAAGTGGCCACACCCTCCGATTTAAAGTGGCCGCACCCATACTAACCATATCCATGGCCTGACTCAGCAACAGAAATCTCAATATCTTCGGCACCTCGTGATATAAAGGATGTATCGAGACGACATGGTGTCACGACAGAGTCGAGTCAGCCATCTCTGTGCCCATCGGCGTGACACCGAGGTCGTTTCGCTCTTCTACTTCAGGAGGGGGCACTTTACATCCAGTGTTACACCTACAAGTTCACTAAGCTAACAATCATTAGCGGGACACTCAGTATAACAATAAATGCAGTAAATTGTCATACAAGGCCCTTCCTTTTAGTCTGATATAGACTTTATAATTTGATGGGATCCTTGGAAATGCCTTTGCTGGGATATATACTCCGTAAATCATTTTCCAGCATAGCTTATTTAAATGGGCAGATAAAGTTCAGCTAGTTCCATTTTTATGTTTCGTCGTGTTACATTACAGTGTTTCATCCATCACTGAAAATGCTGATATTAAAGTCAAGCCTGACTCTCTGAAATAAATCCCTAAATCCCCAGCCCTTAGTGGTAAGGATGTGGGGGCCTTCAATGAGGCATTAAAACGGCGGACAGCTAAAACCACAGGGCCTGTGCGCTCTCATTGGCTAACCAGGTATGATGAGCTGAAACATGGAGCCAATCCAAGCCACAGGCAGCTGAGGAAGGTCTTTGAGGCTTCTGGTTAGGTCCAGCATGGAAATGGCCCTTTTTTGGAATGATTCCACAACGCTTAACACTTTGTTTACACACTTGTGACGTTAGATCTATACACTGTCACCTTACATTACATCTCGTTCAGGTATTACGGTACATTCTACCCATATGTTACTTGGTTTTTAAATTTAATTCAATTTAACTTTATTTTATTTTCTAAAGCCTTACCATCAATCCTTGTCTTTTGGTGTTTATTGTTTATTTTTAGTGTTGTTTATATTTGTTGTTTATTTATTGTTTATTCATTATGTACGTGTGTACTTGTTAATGTTCAGAGATGCCGCTATCTGGAGTGAGCCAAACAGATCTTCATCGTACATACAATCGTACGATGGTAGAATTCTGATTCGGAATTGTGATCCACGTTGTGCAAATTAACTTCATCCCCACCCACCCCCATGTTCCACAGGGCCGTTCATATGGGCCCCAGTCGGATATGCCAGGAACGTGCAACTTCACGAGAAGCTAAAGTGGCCTTTTTTTGGTCAATCGGCCTGCCGTGTTGGAACGGAGCACCTACAAAGCTGCTTCTAATCCGTTTGATTATCCGGACCGGCCTGAAACAAAGGGCCTCTTTCAACCACAGCCATACTTAGAGAGCCATGTGATTCGGCGATTTGAGGAATCTTTATAACTTGAAAGATTTCCCATGTTTTTCTTCCCTGCATCCATTTGTTTCTTCCTGGGTCCGTGCCTCGGACGGCCAGCTTCTTGGCGTCCCCGGCGTACGAGTGAAAATAAAATCGGGGCCAGTTTCTGGCAGGCGTCAGATCAGAAGACTAGACTTCTGCGTCGCCCATCTCGGGGGTCACTTCGCCGCTCCAGATGGTTCGAATTTGCATCGATTTATAGAAACGCCGGTCGATCCGGTCGCTTATCCCTGGCCGATATGGGCCGCAAAGTATAGCTTTATTGGGTAGGAAGATGGCAGGGTCCCGGAAACATGTTTCAGATAGTCGTCCCTGTAATCTGCGGCCTGGAAACATGTCCCGAAACCACAAGAATGGAGAGCTGAGGGTGATTTTCAAAACGGACCGGTCCTTAAACTGACGAGCAAGTTCCATACGTCGTGCAGATGGTTACTGAAATCACAGAGGGATGATTAATTACACTCCGGCCTACGGCACCGATGTCCCGGCCTATATCAGTGACGTCTCGGCCTACGTCAGATAGGAAGAAGGTGCCTCCTTCAGATCATTCAGCAGCAGTGTCCTAAACCGAATAATTATTATGCAAATTATTACGCATCAGCATCTCTCATCCATAGCTGCTACAGAGTCGTAGTGAGCTGTAGTAGTGATAGTAGTGGTGGGAATAGCGGTAGTAGTAATAGTAGCAGTAATGGTGCTACACTTGCACAGCTGGGATATAAGAATAGTGACACATTGTAATGCAGCTGAAACATAAACAGAGAAAAGTCCCCCCCCCCCATTAACAAGGGTCTGCTAAAATGCTCAGGTCTCCATTCCCCTACTGAAGATAAACTTTGACTTTTTTCCCTAATGAACAGTGAGATGTTTGCATATACAAGGTAATAGATGATATATTATTAATACTGGAAATGTTAATGGTGAGATCAGCCTCCCACCCATTTACAACCACTATGCAACTCCTCTCGTTTCTCCTCGCTTTCCGAGTAACACGAATAAGATGGAGCATCACTTCATTCCTTTGCTGCTTGTTTCTTTTGCGATTGGGGTGAATAAAATTACCCGTTGGAGTTTAAAAGTACGCAAACCGCATTTCTCTCTGCTTTTTTCGGTCTGTGATCTGTAAATTAGGTCCTAACTGCGTGCTTGTTTACGCCACCGTGACGGAATTACAAGCACAGATGTTGCGACTCGGAGTCCGTCGCGGTGGATGCTTCCCAAGCTTTGTTGATACTGGGACTGTGTCACATGACATGTGACATTACGCGCTGAAATGTGTCCCTTCCACTTTGATGAGGGACGGGTGCTCATTCGAGACGTCTCGGGGGGGGGGGGACGCTGGAAATCGTCAGAGGTTTCCGGCACGTTCCAGAACACGTGTCGAGGCGCCCCTGCCAGGAACCGCGAATGTGTCAACAGGCTGGGCCCGCGCCATAGGGCGTTGCCAGGGGCGACGGTGCCACTCAGGAGCCGAGTCATGTGATCTCCGAGAGGTCATTAAAGAACAGTGAGATATTCCCATCTGCTTGCCCTCTTCGCTGGTGAGGTGAGTGGCTCAAACCCTGAACTGGTCAGGGAGCAGTGCGCAAACACTACGCACCAAGATGTCCAGTGTGTAACCAGCAGCATGGGAGCCCTAGAGCAGGCCACATGGAGTAATGCTTAATACAGATGTTCATCCCGTCATTATGAGTGAGAAGAGGTTTCCTTGTTCTGTTTGTTTGGAGACAGCGGGGGCTTACATTTCTCCAGACACATGTGACCATACGCTTAGACTTCATCTTAATGAGGAGTGTGACACCACAAATCATTGCTCCCCTCAGCAGAACCAAAATCACCATACTGACAATCTCAATGCCCATTTTTAGCTTTGCACAGTAAATTTACGCAAACCTAAACCGGATCATCCCCTGGTGCCATCGGCGCTACCAGGCTTGGGTGTCACAATGGTCCAGGCTGATTTTTTCCAACTACCCAATGGGAGCCCGCTTCCAGGTTCTGGACAGCTGAGCCTATGCAACCATGACTTCAGTACATCTGGGGTCCGGCAGGGACCGAAAGCGCCACAGCTGGAAATCATTGGTGTTTTAGTCCATGGGCTGAATCACATGCATACCAGGCAGAACCAGCTGGTCATGCAAGCGTGCAGAACCACTGTGGATTCTTCTAGAACATGTTCCTGAAATGCTTTGTGTGTCACGGATTATGTTTTAGCTGTGTTGCTTAGAGGAGGCACACCGGTGTGCATAAGCTTTCCTGGCTCATGGTCCTCCTGTTGGTGTAGTGGTCAATATCCTTGCCTGTCACTCAGGAGGGGCCAACTCCAGGGAGCCCCAGTGGCCTAATGGATAAGGCATTGGCCTCCTAAGCTGGGGATTGTGGTACCCATCTGGGGTACAGTCACTTTTAAAGAGAGCTGAGAGGAAGTAAAAATGTGGACTGTCTGGGGTTCCCTGAGGACTGAGTTGGGGAACACTGAGTTTGAGGACATGTGCCTGTGATAATGTTCATATCCCAGACTCCACTGGGCCCATAAGCAAGGCCCTTAAACCACCCCCCAAATATGTCCAGGGACTTTCTGACTCTTCAGTTGTAAATCACTTTCAATAAAAGCACCTGCCACTAAATAAATAGTAATTAAGCCCATAATTCTTCACAGAGATGGAGATTGTTTTAGGTGCAGAGCTGTATGGGAGCTGTTGCTCAGCAGGGCTGAAGGCACTAGACAGAGACAGGACACTAGCTGCAGATGTCACACGCTGCAGGGCTTAAGCTACAGTCTTATGTCTGAGGCTTACAGGGTACCTTATATCTTACTGGGCATCTTATGCCTTACAGGGCACCTCCTTACAGGGTACTTTATACCTTACGGGGCACTTTATGCCTTACGGGGTACCTTATGCCTTACAGTGTACCTTATACCTTACAGGGCACCTTATGCCTTACAGGGTACTTTATGCCTTACAGGGCACCTTATGCCTTACAGTGTACCTTATACAGTACCTTACAGGGCACCTTATGCCTTACAGGGCACCTTATACCTTACAGGGTACTTTATGCCTTACAGGGCACCTTATGCCTTACAGGGTACTTTATACCTTACGGGGTACCTTATTCCTTACGGGGCACCTTATGCCTTACAGTGTACCTTATACCTTACAGGGCACCTTATGCCTTACAGGGTACTTTATGCCTTACGTGGGTACCTTATG
>JAODKM010000037.1:20085013-20101027 GCA_026780845.1 Petrocephalus sullivani
CAATGACGAGTTCTCCCTCGGTATAACATGCAGTGACGAGTTCTCCCTCGGTATAACATGCAGTGACGAGTTCTCCCCCGGTATAACATGCAATGACGAGTTCTCCCTCGGTATAACATGCAGTGACGAGTTCTCCCTCGGTATAACATGCAGTGACGAGTTCTCCCTCGGTATAACATGCAATGACGAGTTCTCCCTCGGTATAACATGCAGTGACGAGTTCTCCCTCGGTATAACATGCAATGATGAGTCTCTCCCTCGGTATAACATGCAATGACGAGTTCTCCCTCGGTATAACATGTAATGACGAGTTCTCCCTCGGTATAACATGCAGTGACGAGTTCTCCCTCGGTATAACATGCAGTGACAAGTTCTCCCTCGGTATAACATGCAATGACGAGTTCTCCCTCGGTATAACATGCAATGACGAGTTCTCCCTCGGTATAACATTTCAGGACAATTTAGAAGCTTGCACACATTAAATTCAACACATAGTTTTTACATGCGGCTGTGTATCTGCAGTCAGAAGCAGCATGGGATGGAATAAAAGGTAGGCAGGTGGATGGGTGGGTGGGTAAGTAGGTAGATAATATAAGTAAACAGGGTTGATGCTTGGGCAAGTATCAGAATAACAGCTAGCTAAAATTTTGTGTCAGTTTTTTATCAGACCAGTTCCTGTTGGCCTGTATTGTTTATCAGAAAACAACAGGTCACATTTCTGTGAGTTCACTGTTTCAAGGCCTGGGAACTTCAGCTAAAATCCAGCCATAAACACTGGTAAAAATTAGTAAGTTGGCTCCCCAACAGAATTGCAGTAAACACGCCTGCTTAGCAGCTTAACGACATTAATAATATCTTGTCAGGTTTTGGTCTGCACTGTAATTTCTGTCGTCAGGCACAGCCCGGGCTCCCTACTGTGGCCAATCGCTCCGGGGCCTCAGAAGCAGGGTCACACCCCCTTAAATGTCAGCCAATAACATTTATTTATAAATTACACAGCCAATGGAGCAGGAATCTGCGCACACTGCTTTCTGTCAGAGAACAAGCGAAAGAAATTAGACCTATGTGCTCGTCAATATGTTTCTGATTTCACCGTTTCTCAGATCAAAGCCTTAAAAATTTGTAAAATTATTAAGCTGTATCTACTAAGTGGTTTGAGTGAAGTGCTACTCAGTGAAATTAATAATACTATCCAGTAATAGTTTACTCCACATAGTTGTTTTTCGAATGTCTCCTGATTAAAGGCCATCTGTCCTCATTAGACCCACTTTCCATTGGTCACAGCTGGGGTATTAGACACGCTGTTTGGGAAGAGAACAGCCAAGCAAGTATCGAAGCTGTTCCCACTGTGGGGGGGGCTCACTACACCCCGATCATTTGGCCAATCCCTGATCAGTTCTTGCCACCGAAAGGGCGTCGCTCCACCCAGATAAAATCCCCAGAAAATACCTCATTTGATGTATTGTCCTGTAAAGACACGGCGATTATGCATTTCCCATGTGAAAACGTGTAGTAGTATTCCATGGGTCCCCTGCCAGCCCAAGCTTTGCATGACACCACCCACCGCGTGTGGAAGATTCCGTGATGAATGTGATTTCATAGGTACCACAAACCTGTCTCGGATTTCATGGTCCTGTCCGTCAGAATACTTTGGTTAAGCTCACCGGTTTTGAGCAAACGTAGCATAGTGATGTCACAAAGGCTAGGGTGAAGGATTGATTTTGTTACTTCCAAGGATGATGGAGGTGCCTTCAGGTTCAGTGGAGGCTAGTGAGGTCAGAACCACAGTCTGGGTTTCTGTAAGGGTACGATGAATGACTATACCCGTGCTTCTTATTATGGAACAAGAAACCTGGTGCTCAGGAGAACAGGAGACCCTGTCCAACCCACCCTGAACCCCTGGTTTGGCATCTCTTGGCGTAGACAATAATGTTACAACCGAGCATTGGAGAGTCTCTGTAGCTGTTTGAGTGAGAGAGTTTAACGTCAGTTTTTTTTTTACGCTAATTAAACTACTTAGACTGCTCTAACAGTCCACAACGCTCAGCCCAAACATCTCGGATGAGCACCAGCAACTGAAAAGAAACATGCTGGGAAAGGCTAAGTGGACCTAGCCATCTGTATATGTGTTTATTTATGGTTCTGATTTTCAGATAAGGGACTGGGTTGTTTTTGCGAAAAGTCTGGCTCTTCTGAGTGGTGAGCAGACTCGCTGGACCCTGGGACTGGAGGGTGGAACGAGTTTGACTTTACTGGCACCCTTGGGAGGCAAACCTAGTAACTAACGAAACAAGAATTGCAACAAGCCCCCCGGTCTCTCTCTCTTCACTCAAACACATAGCAAGCTACCCTAAACTTCCAAAAGCACAGTACAGGTGAATCGTCCAAACCCACTCCGGGGTTGGCAAGCTCATAGCATGTGAGCAAGGCTGGAGTAAAAGCTGCCCGCTCGCCTGAGACGAGTCATTTACACAAAGTGTAAAAAAACTGAACGTTAGACTATATCTTTTACGGAACTAGCTGAGGTGGCTAGTAGCAAAGATGCTTAGGTTCTTAGGTATGGGACGTTATGGACTGCTTTACAGAGACATCGCTGCCTGCCTGCTGCCCCCCCCCCGCCTGGCGGCTACACAAACTCTTCAGAGTATCCCGTCGGGCCTGTGATAATTGATCCCTCTGTTGACTGTTAGCTTAGCCGTCGCTATCGCCAGCACACGGCCTTTCTCACCAAACAAAAGGCCCCTCTCTCCCTCCTTTGCCACTATCCTGCTTGAAAGACGGCCTTTTCTGGATCGTTGGTGATGTCTGAGGCCCTCTGAGAGAGCACGGAGAGCGGTGTAGGGGTGAGTCATTTCAATCCGCACGGGTCCGTCGCCAGCGTTCGCTAGCGAGCGCCGAGGTTTCATTTGCCTGTCAAAAGTGATAAAGAAAAAAAACAATAAATGTCGAGGGGTCGGCGTTGCCCTAGAGACGGGTGGTTATTTTGCTGCTATACCTAGTTGTGGTCTCACTGAGTGGCGTAGGTCCCTGCCTCTGAGACGGAGGCCTAGCATGAGGCTGCAGGAGCTTTAGGATCATTTTCAGAGAGATCTCAGTCCGTTTAGCACTGACATCTTAAAACCTGCACTGGGAACAGTTCTTTTCATAAAGGTGTAATTCTACGTGGCCGTTGGGGAATTACGTGTCACGCGTACTGAAGGTGATGGACACACCGCGGAATACGACAAGGTTGTTTTTATTTCAATCAGAGCAGCAACGGCTCATTTGGGCCCATTTGGCGGGAAATGGCGTCTGTCAGGAAATAGGAGTCTGTAACAGACAGAGCGTGCGCGCATAACAAGCATACGTTTTTATACCGTGAAACAGCTACTAACATCAACTGAAAGGAAGGGGAGTATATTATAAAATCTGAAGTTTAAATTGCAGGGTAATTTTTAATATATTATTGCATCATTTGCTAGACAGCAGCATGTTATATATCTTTACAGCTGCAAAATAGAATTGGACAGTGTGTAGTGCTGTGTCCCAGGTTAGGGGTTTGAATACTGACTCTGAGTGTGGGGCAGGCTCGCGTTCTGTCTCTTCTTGGAAGGGGGATTTCTTCCCATGATCCAAAAACATGTGGTAAGGTGGACCTAAAAAATGTTAAATAATTTAAACAGATTTTAGTGAATGCGTGCCTGAATTACAGTATCATACAGAGATACGTGATATTAAAATGTGTGGGTTTGTGGCTCAGCAGGTTAGGCCTTTGTAATTGGAAGGTCATAGGTTCAAATCCCAGGTTTGGTAGAATGATTTCACCATTGAATTGATTAAGGTCTCCACCAATTGCTCTAGGGACTGGCAAATCCAACTCTTTCAAACATATGCAGCTTTGGATAAAAGTAGCTGCCAAGTAAGTAATATACTCTCGATGACAGTTATCACAGTCAAAGTATTACAGTAAACACTGTGTGACCAGGATGTGTATCCCCCAGTATTGAAATTGGCTTAATTCCTCCCCCTATAAATAATGCTTTGCCTTTATGAAGTTGTGCCCCCTCAATACCAAGCTCTCTCCTGTGCCATTGACTGCTACCCCAGATAAACTGACAGGGGTCCCCGGATTGCCCTCCCCTGCCCCCCCCCGTGCAGTGGTGATCTGGCACACATCCCCCTTTTTCCATGATAGCCGGGCTCCAGCAAACAGTCCAAGTTTTACTGGAAGCGTAAAACACGTTCAAGGTGCATGAGTCGCACGTGGACTTCATGCACGAGGACCGAAACCCGTATCCGTGAACGAACCACGACCTCACTAAGCGCACGCATTGGCAAACGCGAAGCCGTGGGGGTCCTCATAATTCCGGTTTAATCAATTGTGTTCAGTCTCAGCCATGTGATTGGCTGTTTGGAGAGGCTTTTTTGCCTTCAGTCTCAGCCATGTGATTGGCTGTTTGGAGAGGCTTGTTTGCCTTAATGAGCAGGTGTAGCTAATAAACTGCCAAGTGAGTGTATGATCTGGGGATTAGCTTCTCCTGACGAACTCAGCACATTCTCAGGTGAACGTTAATGATTCAATCGCTGAATAACTCGTGGCAGACTTGCTGGCATATCACCTACGATGTGTCCGGTTCAGTCCGATTTGGGGCGAGTTTAGCACTGTGCCAGCACATGATGACACCCCTCGGGTCTGGATGGACATGACCCAACAAATGAAGTAAAACTCAGGAAATCAGCTGATTTGGTTTTCCTCAATTTTAAGTCCATCACTTGTCGATGATCTACTGAGTGCTCTCTCTTTCCAACAACCCAAAAGTGCCCCCTGGCCAAGAAAAACACATACAGAGTCTGGGAGAGATGAGAGGAGAAAAAGAGTGACTGGGATGTGTCACTGGATGTACAGATGAGAAGGACAGGGGTCCTCTAAGGACATGAGGACCATGAGCACCTGACTTCAGATGTGGACATTCTCTTCATGATCTTTCAGTACGAACGTTGGCATCTCAGCCTCTCACCTTTGCCACTACAACCCCCTCAAGAGTATTTGGTCTATCCCCTTCTAGGAAACCCAGGCACCAATCATGGCCCATTAACTTTTAAAGGGGGGGTGCTGGCATCAGTACAGATGATTGTAAATCAGGTGCAGGACCTGGCTCTGTTAACCCCTGTTAACCCTCCTTAAGAGCCCCTGCTGGTTTCTGCCACATCCACTCAGCCACAGGTCTTGTTACACTGCTGTTCCCCTGAATCGATGTCTCTCCCTCACCCAGAGAGCCTGTTATTAGGTGAACAACAATACAAGCTCTTCATTTTCAGCTGAGAGCTCCACATTCATCAGACCACAGCCAGGCGGGTGACAGAAAAGTGTCCTTCCTAGAAAGCTCTCTTCAGCTGCTACTATCTCAGACATCCACTTCAATTTTCAGTCAGGGTATTGTTTCAGTCACCTGGTCATCATTGCCGCAGACGTCCAGAGGGGCAAGTGGGGGCCGCCAACCCCTGGAATAGCCATAGCACCCCCGTAGCACCCACAAGATATATTTTTTTATGATTATTTTTAATTTAACATTTTTATTGCGTGGATACCATGTTTGAACAATTAAAAAATAAACGTTTATAAACTAAAAAAGATAACGTCACCTAAAAATGACCATTAAATAACAACCCGTTTCCAATTCTCTTTATTAGTGGTCTTTTAAAATTGGTGAAAACGATCCATTTTTATTTTTTTTCCCGTCGGAAAACGTGAACTTGCCCGATGCTTTTATTAAGTCGCTCTATATCATTCATTTTATATGCGTCAATTTATATGCTTACATTTCATTTTAACTGACCACTGAGAAATACCTAAAAGTTGCCATGTGACCGGATGCACTACCAATAAGGTAAAGAATTACCCAGAATTAAGTTTTTATAGGTCACCTTAAAAGCTCTTTATGTTTCGCCCGCTTGTAAAACAACAAATACAAAACAGATTAAATTAAATCCCACCAACCGGAATCAGAGAAAAAACATGGATTTCACAGGACCCTAAGAAGGGGCTAAGTTAAGGCACGCAGTCAAATAAACAAATAAATACATAAATAAATACATAAATAATATAGCTCCCCCATAGCACTCGCAACATGAAAATACTGGCGCCGCCACTGCCGTCAACAAAAGCTGACATTATTCAAAAAATCTTCACCAGTTCTCTGGAACGTCGACACTGAGAGCCCCTTGTATTTCCCACAATGCTTTGCAAGGAAATGCCGTAAACCTTATGAATGCATAGGATGGAAAAACTTATGGAGTCTTTCCAACATGACATTTTGACCCCAATGTGTTACAGGGAAATTGTTCCTGCTTCTGCCCCCCCCCTTCCCCCAAGACGTGTACGCATCACTGAGCCTTTGAAATGCCCCCCTGAAAATAATAGGAAAACTTCCATTGTCCAAATTCCTCAGGTCCCTGGGATTTTGTCATTAGACTGTGGGCCTGCCAGCAAGCTTCCCTGCAAAAAGAAACTAATGGCTTCCAAATGTGAGTCCCCCGCTTCGGGCCAAGCCTGTACCAGGAAGATAACAAAGAACAGCGGAGGACCAATAATTTCACATGGCACCTAACCAGGTCCAGTAGCCAATAAGCTACACCTTTCATATTACTCAATCTAAACAAGAGCTAAATATTGCTATATACCATCAAAGCCACACTTACATCCCATAAGTTGCCTTCAATTAAGCCAAAACATTCCTCGCTGGAGGAATCCGTCGATATCCTTATAAAAACATCCTTTGCTAAGAAACCTCCGGCAGTTTCTGGAAAGTCACACAAATGTGGCCTCCACAGCTCCAACTTAAGGGGCTTATCTTTGGAGGGGTGGCAGCTGGGCCTTGGGGATCTGGGACGGAAAGTCACGAGAACATTTATCCCGCCGGTGCTGATGAAATTGAGGAAAACGGGGTTCCAATCTCAGAGCATGAATGAGCACGAGGAAACTGGTGTGTGATTGGTGCTAAGGTGAACATAAAGTCCCCCAAGATGGCAAATCTATCCCACAATGCTCTGTTCTATGGCCACATCAGGCAGTCCTAGCACGTGCCAATTTCCTGCTCCTTCTCAAGGATTACCCTCAAAACTCTGCTTCATTCCACAAAAGCCACTGCTTTGAGCTACTAACATTTAACGACTTAACGTTTATTTTATAAACGTGTCACCGGGGCAAAGGCTGCACGGCAACCCTACGCAAAGTAAACACGGCGAGCTGTGTCCCTGGCTGTAAACAGACATCGAAAATTGGGTGGAGTGGGGCTTTCGCTAACATCATTAAAATGGCTCACAGCCACACAGGGGAGAGTGTTTTTTTTTTTTTCTTTCATACTACGCAGATGGTCAAATTTTCCCTCTTAAAAACAGGCCTCCGTTCGCTCTCCCACAGCCACGGTTTGTAACAGTTTACAGATGGACTTTGTCAATTAATTTAATTGGCGGCACGGCGATGGCTTTGCCTCCACTGCTCAGGTAGTAAAGGCCTGATCCTGCTGGCAGCACATCACCCCCCCCCGAAACACCGCAGTGCTGTGCCAGACCCCTACCGCCTGCCAAGGCGAAGCATGCGACCGCAACGCCCGCATTAATGGCCCGGTTGTCCTGAGTGTTTCGAAAAACCAGACCTGAAAATGTGATTCTTCTCGTGAGCCTCAGACCACCCCCCCGGTGATGTAAGGCGAAAGCAAAAAAAGCCCCTCACAGAGTGGCTACATTTATTTAGCCAGCTTCAGGTCCCACCCCATGAGGGAGAATTATGACTTAATGGAACGTTCCGGAGCTGAACGTGGTCACCTTCTTGCACGTGAGCTCAAACACTGCTGGCATTCACAGACCTATGCACTGGAGGGATTGTTTCCAGGACCTGAGCCTTTGCGATCCTTTGAATTTGTTTGGGGGGTGGTCATGTGCCCCTCACTTAATCTAAGCCCCTGCAAATGCAAACCTCACTGCTTTACTTACTGACTGTATAGCGCTAAAGGGTCAAGAGTTTGGTAGCAGCCCACAATTCCAAAAACACACTTCTGGAAACCCTAATGCCAAAGAGGCTCTCAGCCTTTCTTTTATCGAGTGCCCCAAGGCTGTAAGTTTTCTCATTTTCCCTCAGATACTCCAACCTGGCGCGGAGTCTCCGTCCTGGCCCCGGTCCGCAGTGAGGCGGCCAGCGAGGGACAGGAACCCGCAAAGCATGTGTCGCCCCCTTTGTCTTACGTGGCACAGTTTGACCCCCTTCTCAAAACACACCAGTCGGGGAATAAATGTTTTCCCTTCACTCCTGGCCCAGTGAACCAAAAAGCTTAAGGATAAACACAGGATGCTTTTAAAAGAAAAGTTCGGAAACATGAGCCACGGTTCTGAAAACCCAAACAAAACCCGGAAAAAGAGACACTTATACACAGACCTGGAAATCTGAGTGTCATGTGACAGGATTATCAAGCCCAAATTCTGCGCAAGGGCATTCATCTGGACTCTCTTCTTTTCAGTTATTTCACGTTAAAACTGCCGCTGTGAGCTTCGGTCCTAGTTCTGTTGCCAAGTGGATTGCCAGGACCTGGAGATTCTGGTCACAGTGTACTACGTCACCTACGTTCTACTAATTTTTAAGGTCCGGAAAGCGCGCAAACGAGGAAAGCGAGCAAACGAGAGAAGGGCAGTACCTTATTACGACACCCATGAGGAGGAAAGTCTCAAAAGAAAGCCAAAGGTTCTGAAAGAAGGATAATCACGTTGCGAAACACAAATGCATTTAGTTCAAACTCAACGAACAAGATGAGGAACTTGGAGCTCAGTTAATGCATGATACAGTTGCCCATCCACAGATGTGGCCATTTCGAGAAGCTGCTTCTTCGCGCCAGGTTGTAAACACCAGCATCAATTAAACATGACCGACTGGGGGGCGTCCTCAGTGATGTCACGGGGAGCCCGCCTCACGCTGCTCAGCTGCTTGGCACCGTCGTAGTGCTCAGATTAAAACCCTGGGAATCCGAGACCCGGTGGCTGAGCCAGATCCAAACTGATCCTCAAGATTAATCCGGCACTCACACAGCCAGAAGTGGAGAGGAAATAATGGTGTTTTAGGAATTTCATTCCCCTCGCGTTTCTGACTTTTTTTGTTGTTGTGTTCCCTTTGTGGGCTCTTAATAGGCATGACATAAGTGAACCCTCCAGAGACCACATCCCACACACATAACACCAGGTGCGGACTGGCCATCGGGAAGTTCGGAAATTATTCCGGTGGGCCGGTCTCGTGAGGGCCAGTCCTTCTTCCCCAAACCCAGCAATATATACCCGGGGATGCCCATGTCGTTGATTGATCTTAGTCTGTGTCCAGGTTGATCGAAGTCGTTGATTAATGGATAATGCTTTATTTCTTTGCTTGCCAAATTGGTCTTGTTTGTCAAAATATACCAGGGATCCCTCCAGTCGGTGGCAAATGCCCATGGTGCATATTGTTGCCAGTCTCCCCCTGTATAACACCGGACCATTGCATGGCACCTGTCACAGGACTGATCACATGCACCATGGAGGAATGCCGGTAGGGTCAATGTTGTTCCCGGTAATCAAGCCCTGAGACAATGAGGACCACTGATTATCTCCTCCAGGCTTGAGGACCATAAAGCGTGAGACGGACCCTCCATTCATTTTTCATTTTATATACATTAAAGGAAGGCCCAGCTTATTCATATTAAATGTTACACCCAATCACCTTCTGATGGTCAACAATTCATGGTTCACTGAGATTCAAATGACAACAGGGAGTTGACGTGTGGGGTGCTAGATAGCTCCAGAAGTTTGCGGTTCTTATTTGTTTGGTCAGCTTAATATCCAATTTTATTCCCCTCCTGCTCTGATGGGAAACAAACTGTCTTCATGGAGCTCATTTCACTCCCCAGAATGTGACGTCACGGTGGCCGGAAGATCGCGGAGCCTCATCTGTCATCATGAGATGTGAAAAAAGAATAATGATAAAATAAAATTAATATTAATAAATGTAATTTTTGTATGATTAGAATAATTTAAATCAGTATCTTAAATCAAAATTTCTGGATTTGCATATCTCCTGTTCAGACAGAGAGAAGCTTAATCTCCCAGCGGACGCTCCCTCACTGACCGTGCCGAGCGCGCGCCACCTGACTGCGCGCCACTGACTGACCGGGCCGAGCGCGCGCCACCTGACTGCGCGCCACCTGACTGACCACGCCGAGCGCGCGCCACCTGACTGACTGTGCCGAGCGCGCGCCACCTGACTGCGCGCCACCTGACTGACCGTGCCGAGCGCGCGCCACCTGACTGCGCGCCACCTGACTGACCGTGCCGAGCGCGCGCCTACTGCTTTCTCACTGAGTATCACCAGTGTCACGCTTGCACACACCTATATTGTATGTCCTCACATTCCATAGGATAGCTCATGTATGCATTAGCCTATGCATTACACTGCTAGACAAAGAAAATCTTAGAGAAGTGTAACAGTGCCTCAGTTTTAAAGCCTCAGTATATTACATTAACCTAAAATAACAAAATGTCATACACCTGGAATTGTGCCTTTGAAGAAAAAAAACATCGTAAAACAAAAACTTTTCAGTAAGGATATAAGAATGAAAATGCATAAAATACATCTACCCAGGAAAAGGGTCCACATCAGCAGGAACACAAACAGGAACTGTGCTTATTATTCTTAAACACCTTGATCTCCTTGATAAAGCACAGCATAGACACCTCACAAATTGATGAAACATTCCTTTAAACAGAAAGTTTTCTTTCTGTCAAACACATTGTTTTTAACCTTATATTTTAGCTACCTAAGTCTTGCCTTGATTCGATCAAATTAATGGAATTTCCCCAACATGAATTGTTAAATTATATCTATAAATTGTATCTTCACACAATTTGTGAAAATGACTTGTTTAATTCTGACTTGTTTTTTTATTTTTTATTAGCAGGCTAATTGTCAGATTTCCTTTTATACTTAATTTAAAAATGTATTCAAAATTGCTGCAAAATTGTAACTGCCTGGAAGCTATAATCAACATTTATGATTAGGGACACATGCCTCAAAGTGACCTTCAAAGGAAACGGCATTATGTTGAACTGAATCAGAGAAACGATTTTCCAGTCAAGATCCTACTGCATCAGTGCTGGCAAATCTGCTTGGACTTCTCACACCTGAAAACTGGGCTTAGAGTTGCAGATGTAGATGATGGTTTCATTTGCTCTTCGCCTTGAAGGTATATTCCTCCAAGCCTCCAACCCTCTGGCTCACTGAGTCACACGCACGGCAAAACTTGAACTGACTTGGGGGGGTGGGGGGGGGGGCGGGGGGGGGGGGGGGGGGGGGGGGGGGGGGGGGGGGGGCAAAGACTGGGGTGACATATCAGTGACCTCAAATTACCAAGACATAGAACTGGAGTCCCAAAGAAGCCAAGGCTACGCACCCTTATCAAATCCACACTGGACAACTTGTACAAAACCATCCATGGGTTTGCTAGAAGTTCTTCTTCCAAAGACCTGCAGGGTAAGTACCCGATGAAGGGAACTGACAGCAATGATGCCCCCTGGGATTACAGCTAGCAGCACTTTGATCCAAAATCCCTGTTCTAGACTGCTATGTCAGTCACAGTTCTGGTGGAGTATCTATCATCTTCATTATCTATGATCTCCATCATCTTCATCTTCATCCTGCAAGATCCAGCTGCAGGCAGGGTGCCCACAGTCATGGGGGTCATTCCCACAGCACATGTCAGCCGACGGCAACGCCACTCACTCGGAAAACTGAGAAAACCAGTAAACTAATACTCTGCCTTCTAATTGTATTTATTTGCTGGTCTGAATTCCTGGTCTTGGCCAAAATATCAGCCAATTAATTCTTCAGGCTGCCAAGGGAAAGTGAATCCAGATCCAAATAAAAAGCGCTTTATCTTTGCAGTTATTGTTCAAACACATTTTTTCTCCTGACTTTCTTTAGTCACTTTTTCCATGATTTATGAATTCTGCTTGGCTACCTAATGATAAAAGTCTAACGTCTTTGTACATGAGGCCAGATTTATACCCAGCTGTCAGCTGTGGATACTGAGATAAGGTCATTTCAGCCAGCTGACTTGAAAACAGGGATATGACAGCGTGACTGTTTACTCCATAAATAAGCTATCAGTTGGATGACTTGCTTACTTAAGGCTTCTGAGCAGGAAACTGAAGATGACTTACCATGGACATAGTACAGGCATGTGTTTTTCTAATGCAGTAGGATCCGTCATCCATTTAGTTCATTCCATGGAGCTGCGTGACACGCTCAGCAGTATGTACATGCAGTAGCCCCCCCCGGAAAGGGGGTGTGACCAGAGAAGGGGGGGGGTTCCAGGGAGGATGCTAACAGACAGGCCGGATGGACACCCACATGGACCAGAATGAACAGGCATTCCTGGAAAGGGGGCGTGACCACAGAAAGGGGGAGGGCTAGGGAGGATGCTAACGGACAGGCTGGATGGACACCCACATGGACCAGAATGGACAGGCATTCCTGGAAAGGGGGCGTGACCACAGAAAGGGGGAGGGCCAGGGAGGATGCTAACAGACAGGCCGGATGGACACCCACATGGACCAGAATGGACAGGCATCCCTGGAAAGGGGGCGTGACCACAGAAAGGGGGAGGGCCAGGGAGGATGCTAACAGACAGGCCGGATGGACACCCGCATGGACCAGAATGGACAGGCATTCCTGGAAAGTGTTAATGCTCCTAACACATAAAAGCTATTTGTCCTGAATGGCACGAATAAAACTTCCTACAGTATGTACTGATAATGTACTGAAAATAATGAATCTTAAAAGGGGGTGTGGCCAGAAAATGGGGGTGGCCATGGGTGGACACCGACAGACGCGCTGGACGAGACACTCAGATCCTTCCTGTTATAGTCGCACGTGTGGCATGGATGCACCACCTTGCATGCCCAGCAGAAGGAACACACGTGTTTCACCAAATACAAGCCATTAGTTCTCCTCTGTGCCAGGAATATGTGATATATAACTCTAATCGGTCATGTTTATCACCCGTCTAGTAATATAATCAACCTCCCCCACCCCACAACACCCCACCCTCCCAACTCAGAGCAGATAATTGAAGTAATCGTATAGCTTCATTAAACACAGCACCACACTGTTTGATCTCCATAAACAGCACTGTAAGTAATGATATCTTAATAAAAACAGTCAGATTTCTTAAAACACAGAATCATATTGTTTTTATCTTGATAAAGACCAGCGTAATTTGTATATTATTGATATCTCCATAACTTCAGTCAATTCATTATACCGAGCACTTTCTAAGCACTACAATTTCATAGTCCATGCCTTTGAAGACCCAGTCTTTTATCCAAGCTGGCGTTTGTTAGAAGGGACACTCTCGAGCTCAAGCTGAGGGGTTGCTTCCACCTTAGGAAATTCAGCCCCGACTGTTAGCTTCTCTCTGTCAAGGAGAACAAACACATCTCACTCAATGGGCACCTCTGTACCGCCATGCCATCACGAACCTGCAGGTGGCGCCAACTCGCATAAAAAAGCACGCCGCAATTCCCAAGCAAATAAAAAATAATGGAGGCGTTTAAAGCACCGTACGAAGACGTACCACGGATGATCCATGATCCGTGAAGCGAGCAACATGAATGCCGTGTGTCGTCGGGCAATAAAACGGGAGATGGTTCTGCCATCTGGTCGTTTCCCTTTATTTTTATTGGCTGAGGACTTCTTACCTCTTATTTTTAGTGGTCGGGGAAGCCATGACTCCCACCAGTAGTAAAGGAATCCCCGAGCCATAATTCCACATAGCGCTGCGAAAGACCGGCCCGAGAGCTCAGCGCCGACACTCAGACACACGGGACGGATGCAGGAACCCTTGTCCTGCAGAGGTGAAGTCTGCTCCCCAGCCCCCACTGCCCCATAACCATCTGCTGGATATCCAGTATAAACATGTCTGAAATGTAGATTTAAGATGCGATGAAAGGGAGAAAAAAAATCCCGCAATGACCAGACAGTAAATCTCAGGTCCCCAAGCCCCTGGAAGCATATCCTCTTCCAGCTGCCAGTGACCGGGAAGAGACTCTGTAGTTGCGAGACAGCTGCCCATCACGCAGATACAGACGCTACTAGATCTCCCACCTGTGGCTCTCCTGCCAGCCCCTGTGTGTCGACAAGGACCTCAACATGTCAAATAGACCTGGTGCCCAGACAATGGCACCTGTCCTCCAAACTACTATTTGTTGCTATAGTGAAAATTAGATTTAGATAGGTGATGTGTGACTTTGGGCAGATGGTGCACATACTGCGTTGTGTGTTTTGGGGCATGGGGAAGAGGGTGTGACACATAACAGTCTTGATGAATCTGTCATTCACGGGCACTTACCAAGACAAACAGGTCTAATTGGCTGGTCTTGGCCCCGCCCCCTGCCCCGCCCCCCCCTCCCACCTTGCATCTGCTTAACTTCCTTTCCCAGTGTAATGCTACCTCTGTCGTTCCTTAGTTCTGCTTTTAATGGTCCCTCCTCCATTTTATTTCTCACTCCGTTTTAGAGTCAGAATCAGAAAGATCTTTATTGACGAAGTATTTTATGGGAACAAGGAATTTGCCACGCCCTGGTTTGAAGACAATGTACAAGTATTTGCAGATGAATTTGAACATGCTAGACTGTGTAAGTATAGTTAGAAGCAGCATGGGATGGAATAAGGGGGACAGATTTTACGGGCCCGGTTTCAGCTGTTACACAGAGCTAATGACATAGATGAGCCCGTCGCCCCCAACCGTGACAAGCCAGCAGCTGTGCGACGTATGGGTGATCGTGAAGTCCGGAATCCTCGGCCTTCGACACACAGTGTGCCCCGGAATCCACCCTCAAACAGGATGCGACCTTCATCTTTTCCTTAGGGAGACCCGGTTTGATCCCACTTGGCAGAAAGGCTGCGTTTATGCGAGAAGCTAGCATCCGGGGGGTGGGGTCTCCGTTACCCTATGGCCAGATCTGTAAGCCCCCCAAAGCTCTGTGAAGCATCCCTCCATATGGCTAAAGCCCCAGCTGCCCGTACCCGATACAGCTGTGCATTCTGCTGCTTCATTTTTAAATCACAAAATGGACTGATCTGCAGGAAAATACATCACTATAGCCCCCCCCTTTGATCACAATCTGGCACCACGGGCTGCAAACATGTATTCCGTTTGCATCAAAAGAAGAAGAAAAATATGATAATACAGAGGTGCTCAAATATGAAGTAAAAAAAAAATGAACTTTGAAGTATCCCGTTCCACGTGAATGGGCGTTTGATATACGGGGAATCACGGGCTGGTCCGGCCCACTAGCATGGATGGCCCGCATGCACATGCGATCCGCATGGGCCCGCAGCTGGGATGCGTCCGCCCTGACGCATTTTTGATGTCGTGGCCAAGCTGAATTATATAAACGAGAGGGGGGGGGCTGGCCGCGGAATCGTTGAGGTCCCAGGGAGAGGAGATTAGTTTCATTATAAATCATTAAGGATAATTAGGAAGTGGATGGAATCCAAGAGCCGGGCTAATGTGAATCCATTCCTGGAGGATTCCAGGTCGAAAAATCAGCAAATGAAGGAAAACACGGCCATCAATAAATGAATTGCTCTTTAACTGGGACTTTGACTGAGACAAGGCCACCTGTCAAAATCAAGAGTGGGATGAATTACCCAGCACCAGCACCCCCCCAACCCGGTCCGTGTCAGGGCCCATAATCTTCCACTGTTTGTTTTCATAACTGTGGCGATACAGGGCTGCAGTTTCATACCTTCCTCCTGGGGGCAGACATGCACCACGAAATTTCACCTCTGTGACAGTCACGGTTTCCGTGTGACGGTAAAACTGGGGTCTGGGGTACAGTTGGGGGGGGGGGGGGTTGGGGTTTGTTGAGCTTATAGAGCCTTTTTTGAGTGGGGCCCCAAAAATAATAAAACCTTCTGCGCCACGCAAGCTGACAGCCTGCAGAAACGTCTCCCACACC
>JAODKM010000037.1:20101586-20117729 GCA_026780845.1 Petrocephalus sullivani
CTTATAGAGACTTTTTTGAGTGGGGCCCCAAAAATAATAAACCCTTCTGTGCCACGACAGCTGACAGCCTGCAGAAACGTCTCCCACACCACATCAGACCCCAGCCGGGGGGGGGGGGGGTCACACCCTGCTCAGACAGCCACCCAGACAGCCATGAGCATACGACATTTTGTTAGAATGTTGCGCACTTCTTCAAATTCGTTTGGACAATGTCTTTGCACGTTACATTTGTTGTGCGGCGTATGTTTGTTTGTCCGCTATGCATGTTCCTCGCCGCTGTATGCATCACCTTACCTTACCTTACCCGTACACCAATAGCCCACCTGTCCCGGCGCCTTTCGCCCTATCACCACGCCGAAACGCTGTGCTTCGCAGTGACTGGGCAGGGAGGTTGTCCATCAACGCGGATCTCATCAAATTATCTTCGGAGCACAGAAAGACCGGCGATCAGCCTTAAAGTCCCCCCCTCAGGTGACGGGAGGGATCCTAAGAGGCAGAGGAACAGAAAAGGGAAACACTAAACGGGCATTTCTCATAGTTTTAAGAAGGCTTGCTCGTCTCTCCCAGCTGCTGCCTGAGACTTGGAGCCGGGGGCAGGCATGGCTGCCTTTGAGACGAGGTCATTCCTTTTATAAAAGGAAAATGAGCAGCTCCTCCGTTCAGATAAGGCTTTTCCATCTCTATAAATCAGTCCTACATTGGCCCTCACTGTCTTTAAAGCTTAAACCCAATCTCTATTACACATCCAGTAATGACCTGGATAGTCAAAGCTGTCTTAAGAAGTGGGAGTCCAGCTGATCACAGGCAGGAGCAGGTTTGTTACTTCTGGGGAAAAAAATCCCACTCAAAAAGTAACTTTGGGGCCTCCCACCCTGCCTGGTGTAGTGACTATTTGTGGCCAACAGGGGCCCCCCCATGCCAATGCAATGCTTGAGAGGTGGTAAGTACTGTTGCTGTTCATATGACCCAGAGGCTGAATCTTCTGAGGAGGGAAGGTACATAATAATGTTAGCTGTCATGTGAGAGTCAGGCCATGTGTCATGTGAGAGTCGTGTCATGTGAGAGTCAGGCCAGGTGTCATGTGAGAGTCGTGTCATGTGAGAGTCGTGTCATGTGAGAGTCAGGCCATTCATGATTGCTGACGACCATCCCATGACAGGCCACAGAAAGGTCTGAATTTACCCCCTAACCACCCTCCCTCCTGCTTTCCACTCCAAGACAACAATCTCTTACAGGGTTGCCCATTAGGGGCCCAGTTGTGTATCACCAAACCCGGACCCCAAATGCAAAGGAGAGCGAGGGCTCACCCACTCTGCTCCTCACCTGACCCACACATGAGAATACTGCTTTTTCATAAAAAGACAAAAAAGGAGAAGGGCTGGTGGGGGGCGGGGGGTTAATATAATCCAGCTCTTCCAGTCCTCAGATCTTTTTATCTTTGACAGGGTCTGCCGGAGTTTAGGGGCCCCTGCCAAACCCAACAGCAGCCCGGGGGGGATAGCAGCGTAACCCTCATACCTGAGAGAGGGCGGAGCCAAGAGGTCGTAGGTCACCACTTCCGGTGAGCATTCACACCATCATCACACTGGAGCAATTAACACTAGGGTGGGAAGCTCCCTGACTTGGGTACGTACATAAGCCAGCAGCCTTTCCATCTTATACATTTATGCCCAGATTAACCTTGTGACCCTGAGCGAGATAAATGGATGGACTGATGGACACATGGATGGATGGATGGATGGATTTCGGCTGCAAAAACAGCAGGTGTCACAAGCTAAGGAGCACCACTGTGCCCCCACAATCTCCCATTTGCGTGTGGCTGGATTGTGACAGCACGCGAAATGCACAGCTGTGTAACAGTGAGATTAGTGGGTGTCGTCGCCCGGGTGTGACACGGCAGCAACATCTCAATACGCCACTTCACCGATCCTGCCCGTGCATCGGGTTCCAGCTGCTGTAAAGCACCTCCGCAGAGCCGTAAGTAAAACAACAACCAGATCCCACACAGTGCACTGCGGACTGATTAGATCTAAAGGGTGCTCCAATTTCAGTCGGCTGGGGGCATCGACACGCTTCTCGAACCCGGCTAACGCCACATGGGGGAACCACGGACTCCAGCTCCGGACCCCCATCCAGAACCGTGACCTCGGCAGGGAAACATGAGGCTGTGCAGGGCCTCCCTCAGCCCGCCTGTGGGAGATTGGGGCCAGAGAGCAGGCTGCTGGTTAGCAGGATCTGGATGGGCGGTGTTGGAGGGACCACGGCGGGGGGGGGGTCAGTAAAACCCAAACTCAGGGCCTGTAGTCGCTATGAAGAAGAACCCCCCCAAACCTCGCTCACAGCTGCGGCCTCTGCTGAATGTTTAGTCTCTAGTTCCAAGGTCCCAGACACACCCATTGGGTGTCAACCGTGACCCAAAGCGAGAGGAGCGGGAGGCATCTGGCATCACGTGACTGTTTGGGTGGTGGCTACCAAATACAGTGCATCCACTTACCCACCAAAAGGTGAACACGACACACTTGCCAGCTCGGGCAGTCAGGGGGGTGTGTGTGTCAGGTGAGATTTCCTGTGGCATTAGGAGAGGGAAGGAGAACATCACCGGGGATGTAACCATGGCGATCCGCGAAGGTCGCCGTCTCCAGATGCCTGGGCGTGGGCCAGAAACCGTGCTGGCTCATGCCGCCAAGATCCGGCTCATTTACCGCATTAAACACCCAGCTCTATGCGCTTTCCAGCACCTCTGATGCAGCACAGGGGGGGCAGGGTGCCTGGACCCTATCCCAGGAAGCCGAGGACGGTGGGCAGGGGGACCCTAACAGAACGACGGTGACAAACCGACGGTGCTTTTGGACGGAGGGAGGGAGGGGGACTCAAACCCACAACCTCCTCACGCAGCTATGCTTCCCTCAACATCCAGACCATCAGGCCGTCTGACACCCTTCTGGGGAGATCTCAGTGGTGCAGATCCCCAACAGCACCGTCACTAACCAGACAATTCAAGTCCAAACCAAAGATTAATACGCTTTGTGTTCTCTGAGGAACGCGACCCCAAAACCTCGCCTGGAGGGAGGTCGCCCTCGCCTTCACTGCAGACAGCATCGCAGGCCGTCCATAGCAAACATCCTCAGATGTGCCTGTCCTTCAGGGCTGGACCCCAGGCGGAGGGAGACCTCGGCTCACTCACCTTGTCAGTTCTTCATTCCGGGCTAAAGCACGAGGCCATGGGTTAATCCTCCACACCTGCGGTTACGGCTTACAGAACATCCTCATACTCACACAGTATGCGCAGCAGACCAGTCAGATGCAGAGACCTAACGAGGCTGTCTGATTTGCTGATGTGCCAGCCCGCTGCACTAATTACTCCCAGCAGGGGGCGGTCAGCGATGGCAAATGCTCACAGGCCCAAGTAAGACATCCAGTTTCAGGTTTAGCGGAGGCGGATCACGACCCCATCACAGTGGCAGTCTCAATTCTTCAAGGGTGCCCCGTACAGACGCATTCCAGGATTCAAACAAATCATCTCTGGTCAAAAGGGCAGGATCTACCCACGGCAGCCAGGGAATGATAAGCTCCATTTCCATTAATCAGCGAGTCGCCCCCCCCCCCTTCCCTTCTATGGAGATTTGGACACAGTCAGAAAAATTAGGATATCAATCTCCCCCCCCGCGAAATGCCAGACCGTTCCCTGAACACCGTCGTCACAGGAAAGTCAGTTTGGCTTCTCCCCATCCACGGCTCCAAAAGCTACTTTACATGGGCCTATAGATCAGACTGGCATGCACCCACTAAAGAAGGAACACAAAGCCAGCCCCCCCGCCTTACTAAACGGTGGGCCATCGCTGAATCGCTTTGATTTGAAAAGCGACATTCATCCATCAGAGCCGTGACCGCAAAACGCAGATCTATGAGGCCCACGGCCGGCACGTCCCGAGCTCCAGCTACGGCGATAAATCACACGGGGGCTGAAGGGTAACGACAAGGGGGGCAGGGGGGGCATAAACGATGGGGAGGCGAGCCGATGGAAGCTGATGGGGGAACCGTGCTCCCAAAGCGGCGGGTTTGGCACAGCTGTTTTCCTTTAGCGCGTTATGCAACAATTTCGTTTCGTACAAAAGTCAGAGCCTGACACATCCATAGCACACCGTCTCACCCCCTCTTATTAGCGTTTCAGATTTACACACACTGGTACCTCGAATCGTACGGGACTCACTCTGCCACCTAGAGGACACTTCTATAATCTCAGCCCTGCAGAATCTCCTGAAGCATCGTAACACACCTCAAGAGAAGAGCCGGCTCTACCTGACATGAGATTCGACTGTAAGAAATCCATCCATCCATCACAGTGCACAAGGCACCCCAGCTGGGATAGCAGTCTGACGCACACATACTAACTTACCAAATACTTTATTTAGAGAAAGTTTGATCAGAAGTTACAGAAATATGTGAATACAGTTTCTTTTTAAGTATTTAAAGTATTAGCACAGTGAAAATCTGCAGAGCCATACACCGGCCTGCAAACACACTCTGGATCAGTCTTTTCCTTCAGGCATATCAGAAATCGCGTAAGAGCTGCAAAGTCTTTTAGCTGCTGTACATTGTTGAGCGTGGTGATGGCGTGACCCTGCGGGTGAAAATGTGTCAGGATCTGCCGAACACAAAGTCCCCTGGAAAAGACCCAAAAGGAAGCCGTGGCAGAGGGGATTTCCTGTCCGGCTGCACCGAGCACACACACACACACACCCCCCCCCCGAGCTCCTCTGGAATGTGGGATGCTCCAAGGTCGCCTGCTCCTGACATGGCCCCCAGGGGTACAGCAGACCCCCTCCAACCCCTCCGCCGACTGATGGCTGGCCTCAGTCCAAGGTGACCCCCTCGGGCAGCTCCACCACCACTGGAGCACAATCCTCGGGGTCCGCATCGAAATCCCACCGGAACTTTTTGGTGAGGTGGGCTTTGAAGCCCTCCGCCCGCTTCCGGAGCACGGCGTCCACCTCGGGGCCGCTGGTGAACTGGAAGAATTCCTGGGATGGAGAGGTAGGGAAGGGGAAGATATGGAAAGCAGTGAGACTCCGAATCCCACTGCAGAGACACAGGCTAGTTACTACCGAAACCAAAATGCAGTGCCAAACAGCCTGCGGTACCTTTCACCTTAATTACTACCGTTAATATGACAAAAATATTTCGTCTCGGTTCAGAGTGTCCAATCAGCATATCATTCTGCCTTCCTCCTTTGAAGTGGAATTTAATTTCACATTAAGACAGGTGATTTTCCACGAGGCTTCTGGTCCGACGGGGTCCAGGTAATTTGGAAAGATTTGCCTAACAAAGTCTGCTCATCAAAAAAGCTCCCCTCCTCCTAAAAACTCCTAATCACTGATCTGCAAACAGAAAACCAGCTATTATAAATGGAAAAGCAGAACTAGTGTTTCAGATGGCCAAACATTGTCTCCATCCATCGCTTTATAGAGAGACAGTATAATTGTACAGCCACTCACAATACCTTGCTAGTGGGGGATTCAAACCAGCAACATTCCAATCATAAACACAGTTCCCTAACCATTAAGCCACCACCACCCCATACTTAAAATACCAACATTAGCCAGATGTTAATCAAAATCATTAACACAGGGCCCATTTTATAGCATACTGCTGAATATCGCATGTAATTAACTGATTAAAGACGGGAACACCCACTGCAAATTCAAAATATTGTATTTTATATTATATAAATATAAAACCCGTCTCAAATAAATATGCTATATGCAGAACACTTGATACGTTGCATCTCCTCTGTCCTTCTTATAGTATTTAATCTACAATAATTCTGCGTATTTATATAACCGTAAGGACGGTGCGGCCGGGACCTGCAGCGTGCTGGTCAGGAAGTTGTCCTGCGACACGATGTCCACGAAGAAGTCGGCGGGGACCTCGGCCAGCTGGCGGTACAGCACGGCGATCAGGCCGCGGTAGAGGGCGCCGCGGGACCGTATCGCCTCCTCTGAGCCGCACAGCAGCGCCAGCAACCGCTTCCAGTGCTCGAAGGCCTCGTAGGCGTTTCCGATGAGGAAGCAGACGAAGGCGAACTGCAGCTCGCCTGCGGGACGGGGGGACGCACGGGGGTTACCCTGTGCGCGCTGACATTAACGCTGCATATTCCGTACTGGTAATGCTGTACTTGTATATTTTATATATATACACACACACACACATTTTAATAATTATATCCAATGGAGATCTGTGGTAATATTCCATATTTATGTAAAAAAAGACAAGGTTCAAAATTCAGACCAGAGAGGAATATGCGTGAATCGTAGAATTAAGTGGCACTCGGCGAACACAACACGGTCAGGGTTTGCATTAAGATGTAATTTGATTTAAATGTAGGGAGTAATTATATCATTTGTGACTGGTCCATCCTCTAAGCAAATCGATATAAACCCAAATCAAAGGATGGAAGCGCTGTAACTGACTCGATCCGCCCGAGACGAGCCTTGTCACCCACCCGGGGTATTACAGTAACCAGCATCTATAACCAGTATGTACCTGGTAAGCAGGAAACCAGCAAGCATAACCAGCATGTAGCTGGTAAGCAGGTAACCAGCTTAGTACCGAGCAGCGGCACATGTACCGGGTCTGAGCGCATGCGCCAGGACCGGCGGCGCTCACCCAGCACATGCAGCGGGTCCTCCCTGTAGTTGGCCTCTAGGAGGCGCTCCAGCGCGTAGCTGCGGTCCATGCTGAACTGCGTGATCTGGGCCGGCGTGGCGCCCGGCGGGTACGTCTGCTCGGGGACGTGCGAGAAGCGCATCTCGGTGCCGTCGCGCTGCTTCATGCGGGGAAGCCGCCGCAGGCCCTCCTGCATGCTGCGGCACTCCGTGTCGTTGCGCGGCAGCTTGTGCTCCTCCCGGTCCCTGGTGTGCGGCAGCCGCAGCTCCGGCACCACGTCGCTGAAGGAGCAGACCCGGCCGCTGAGGGGCTGCAGGCGGCTGGCCACCTCGAAGGTCAGCCGGTCGGTGAGGGAGACCCACTTGCGCATGATCTCGTAGGGGTAGGGCCCCAGGAAGGGGTCCAGGTCCCGCAGGCCGGCCGCCACACGCCCCAGCTCCTCCTCGTCGTCGGAGAACTTCAGGTCCTCCTCCCCGGCGTCCCAGTGGGCCAGCAGCACCTGGCGGGCCCGCAGGGACAGGAAGAGCCCCATGCGGGGGCCCGTGTCCCCGTCCTTCCCCACCGACGAGTAGTGCAGGAAGTGCAGCCCGGGCGGGATCATCTTGACCCCCCGGAAGCGCGGGCCCACCTGCCAGCTCTTGTAGTCGATGCCCAGCTCGGTGCCTTCGGGCACCCCCATCAGCACCAGCGTGCCGCCTTCTTCGAACAAGCGCCGTGCCAACTCCGGGTCCATGTCTACCTCTGCCATCGCTGGCGGCGGAGAGCGGCGTTAAGACCGGCGGCCTTTGTCTAGGGGGCCGAAAGAAGGACCCGCACGCCGGTCCTATTCTCTCCCCGTGCACCGGTCACATATACGGCGTTAAAACGCGTTTTAGTGCAGAAGTTAGCAACAATTTGTAAAACAAACAAAAAACGCGATGATATATATATATTTTTTTTCTTTCTTTTTAGGAAAAAAAGGTTAGACCATCTTACCTTTGCTTCGTCGTATCGAGCCCTTAACTACAAGCGACCATGTTTATGGGTCCGTCTATAATTTCTGTCCGCCACAAGAGGCAGACAACACCCACCGTAGATTGGTTCCGTGCAGTCTGCTATACCGCTTCCTTTGCTGTTTTATTATCATGTTCAAAATTTTTTGTTTTAATTTTTTATTTTAGTTTAAACGCCTGATTTAATAAAGCACCTTCTTCCTTGGATTTTATTTGTTTATATAGCTTATATAGCTCTTAAAATATATGTGCTTACATCAACAGAATGCCACTATAAACACGTACTCTCAAGGTTAAACTATTTACACAGTCTGCAATGGTTTTAACAAAAAATTGCATTGCGAAGTATTGTTTTATCAACTCTACCCGACATTAAACTAATGTTATATATTATTAATCTTCATATATGATTAATAGACGGAATAAAATGTTTTCCACTAGAACAAATCTCAAGATATTTACCCAAATGATACACACATTAAATATACTTATTGAATAATTTGCTTAGAGTGATCTGTACATCATTAATGTTCACATACATTCATATAATGTGTATACATTCAAACTGTTCTGCTTTGGTTACCATGACAATCAAATGTACTGGATACATAAAAAATAGAACATTTATTTATAGATGTTCGTTAGGTGACCCTCTTCTTGGCTAAATAACCAGAGGAGGAGCACGTGGAGGACTCGTCGCTCACGCTCTCCTCTTCGGCTTGGGCACATACACGGTCTGCAGCTTTTGCCAGCAAAGGATCAAAGCCTCGACCATCTTCTTCCTCCTCTTCCTCCTCCCCTTTGGGGCCTGAGCCATCCTGCACATCTCGCGCTTTGACCTCTTCACCTGCACGCACGTGGGCACAGAAAGGCCGTTTGTTAGTTAATCTGAGGTTAAGCATCCGACAGGGTGCAGCCTGACCAATATATGCATAGGTCTGCGTTCCGATGCCAGTGTCTTACCAGATCAGCCTGTTTGCAGTTCTCTCTTATTAATTGTTCCATTTTCTCCACCGTTTTCCCCACTTGCTGCCGCTCCCTGCGTTTACTTTGGCACTTGAACACCTGTGTCATTCCGTAGATCGACCGTAAGATGTGCTGCACCTGTAGGTCAGACATGTAGACACGCATCCAGAGCGCAGTGCTGCAGCATTTTGCATGAGAAACTGTTAACTGGGGAGGGAGAATCGGATGGTTGCCAGTTCAAATCTCATGATCAGCAATGTGATGTCATTGTTGTGCCCTTGAGCGGAGCCCTTATTCCCGATCGCTCCAGGGACACTGTCTGACCCGTTCTCAACTGTCCGTGGCTTTAGATAAAAGTGTCTGCTAAGTAAGTAAATGTAAATATAATCGTGGGAAAATTCAATATAAGGCCGGGAAAGCAATCACTTAAGGTGTCAGGCTGCTTCCGGTGAGGACATCAGAAGCAGATGGTGTCTCTCCAACGTCTGTGCTGGCAGGATTTCACATTAAAACTGATCCCTATACTGGTGTTTCTCTAAGGTGAAGTTTGCTGAATAGGAAGAACTTTTGAACAATGTAATTCATCCCCATGATGGGCTGGCACCTCATCCTGAGTTGTTCCCCGCTCTGCGCCAGTAGCCTCCGGGTTAGGCTCCAGACCCCCTGTGACCCTGAATAGGACAAGCGGTTCACTAAATGGATGAATGTATGGATGGATGGATGGATGGGCTGGCATCCCAAACAACATGTGTCCTGTCTGGCATCCTACATTCCCTGGCACAGAATCCAGGGCCCCCCTAACCCTGTATTAGGTAGGTGGTCATGGAAGATGCACAAACCAATCCAGTATATACAGCTACGTAACAATATTTCGAAAAGGGGGCGCACCATTTTAGAAAAAGCTTTGAGTGGCTGATTTGGTAAATTGGCTGCACATCTAAAGAGACGTCAAGGTCATACAAACAAGCTAACAGTTTACCCGATCAACGTTTAAACCATCCTGATCAGTGCCTAAGGTTAATCACTTCTGATCAGTGTCAACTACCTGCCCTCCTTGGTGCTGAATCTTTTTTGTGGTCAGGAATTTTGGCTCTTCTCATTGCTTACGGAGACCGTTCTTAGCTTTATGCTGGTCTTTCCACTACATCAGCTGTACACAAAGGACATCAAATGACCCTTTACCTTTGCTGAAGGACATCGGTCCTTTTCTTTGGATGTAGTGTAAATGGTGGTCAGATTCTAGTGGAAAAATATAAATTCCATATTAATAATGTTAATAAACCAAAGTAACCTAGATTTAGATCTAGGGCACGCTTATCTGTGATTTTTCCGAGACAATGTCAGTTGCCAACCAGAAGAGGGCAGTACAACACAGATTCAAAATGACTAAGTTCAGCGAAAAACACCGAAACTACACTTAAAAGCTTTCATCTAGAATATTTCGACTACAACACATTTGAGCGAGATACTATATGACCTCAGTAATTAAAATACCTTAATTTAGACTCAGTCCCAAGAATATTCCGTTCCATTAATGTCTTTGAATTTAGTAAATGCTTAAACATCTTATTTTAGTAAGTAAACAAAAAGAGTTTTTACTGTTAAATTGAAACGGCATTAACATGCAATTCATCTTTTATAGCCCGTGATGTAAGTCGATCGGCCACACCTACCAGATTCTGAAGCTCAATGATAATCAGCGCTTTGTAGGCGCTGAGTATCTCCGAGTAGTTACACTTGCATCTGCTGTAAGTGATTCCCCCAATGAGTACCGTTACTACAAAGATACAGAGCACGGGCCTGGCGACGCACTGGAGGGCGAAATGAATGAGGCAGACAATGAATGAACCAATAAACTCAATCAGACGTTCGAACAGCACATATGCATGGGCCAATATATACATGCTTGCAGTTTTGTATATAAAACAGGACATGACTGAAAATATTATGTAATAATAACACAATCGAATATATTATGTAGCGATAAAACATTAATTTGTGGCAAACATACCATTATTTAGTGCAACATACGAACGGGCATTGCTAATTCAGCATGAAATATCCAAGCAACTGAAGCTGATTTTAAAAGGTTCAAGAGAAAATCTAAAATCTCTATATATTGCACGTTGTAGTCATTCCTGTCACGCATTTCAGAGCAATCTGTGTTGTCCTGTGACTGATGGCTGTATGATCACCGGATTTTCCTAAAAGCTCGTTTAATCCCCCCCTGCTACTCATCGTCACTTGTTTAAAAACAGGCATACTCCAGTACAAGAAGAAGTGGAAGCTGGATTAAAGCTGTATATCTTACCCACCATTTATCATTGTTTATTGGGTGATCTTCAGATGTCCCATTCTGTGCAAGACACCCATGGCAGGGTGGCTGGGGTGCGACAGCATGTCTCAAACTCACGTTTTACAAGACAGTATCAAAGCCCGTCCTCGGAGACGGCATGTATTTTTAATGCTTTTCACTTCACAAGTCGGCGAATCGGCGGACAAACTCGCACTGCGCGGACCTTCCTTCTTACAGCATCGCCAAGTGGTATCCAGCGGCTCTGATTACCCTCTCCGTCACGGCGTTTAGGGTTTCGCCAAACTCGAGTCTGATCAAGTCCGCTAAACTTCCGCGATCAATAACGACGCTCCCAAGAGCTTGGTCACGGCAGGAGGGGACTGCATTAAGAGGCTGCCAGGAAACTACAGCAGTGTTACAAGTCTGCCTAACTACATGCATCACAGTCACCCAAAGAAGGCTTGTCTATTCCTAGAAATCACATGCAGAACGAGAAATGCAGCCTGAACAAATAATCCACTTGCTTCAGTCACTGAGACTGCAAATCATCATAGCTCAGCTCATATCAAGCCGTAGGTCGCTTGTCGATCGATCCCCGACAGTCGTCTGTTTCCGTTCTTACGTGTTTTCGGGTCTATGAAACACTAGTTTCCAAACTTGCCCGAGAGTCATGTGCGCCCTAAACTCCTCGAGAGCTTGTTAGCTGTGGCTTTTATAGACACCGAAGGGTAGCCCTTATCAAATAATCAGCCGATGTTGGCTTTTAAGGTGAGATGTTGTGAGAGCTGACCTTCCTATGGAGCTCCTCTGTTTTTAAGCACACCAGGAGCAAAAGACACACCAGTAACAGCTCACACCCAAGATTATAAGACTATATGATACAAATATGATACATGAGAAAGACAATATGCAGATGTGGAAGCTGAAATTTGCTGATTGTCTCAGACACTGCAGCTCTTCAGAGGGGATGCGTTTTTGGTTAAGCTCAGTGCTCCCTTCCTTTCATAGCCCTGGCACTCACAGTCCCTTTTATAGCCCTGCCACTCACAGCCCCTTCTGCTTCTCCTGAACTGGACAAGAATGCCCCACAGCAACATTCACATCAAACCTGCCCTGTGGGTGCATCCAGAACCACATACTTACACAGTATGTACTGAATTTCATTAGAAGCCTAATACTGGACTGTTAATTCCATACATTTCCACTATTACATATCAAACAAGTAGGTGATTTTGGACGGACCGCATTGATTCAGCCTGTGTGGAAGGATATGGCATCACAATCAGGCACACAGACAACAGTGTAAAGGGGGAAGGCATTGGGCAATGTAGGGCAGGGCAGGGCCAGGTGACGAGGGTCACTTACTTCATATCTATGCGACAGCCAGTTATTTAAGACTGGGTTCTGCTCCGGTGCTGGATCCCAGACTTTACTGCAGCCCCTTCCCAAGACCCAGCTTCTGTTTATCTTGGATCTTTTCCTTGTTCTGAAACCAAGTATGGCCGTCTAAATTTTTCATTCCTCCTTCATACTTTGATAAGTCTGTCTCTCCTCCCCAACCCAAAAGAAATTCCACTCCCTCCGCCTATCTCTGTGACATGTTGATCTTTTCAGCATCCCATACTCAGTGAAAAATGTGTGTCTGTATCTTTTGGAGATCTTTTCCCATGTTCTGGGTCATGCACTCCTGAGGAATCGCTCTCTGCACCACCGTTACACTCAAGGGGAACCTACCTGCACCTCTCTAACACCTCAGCCACCAACAAACCGAGGCAGGTGTGGGAGCTGCAGACTAGCTGACCACCCTGGTCAGAGAAACTTGTGTGAGCACCACCGTATCATCACCACATGGACTTCCACATCAGGCTGTCAGCTTAGCATAAGCGTCGTTCTTTGAACAGTTACGGTTGTAGCTTCTCGGGTTTGGGATTTATAATGTCCCTGCTGGACCGAGCTGAGCCTCTTCTTTCAACTGTACCTCACTTTGGATAAAAGAGTCTCCTAAATAAATGTATTACATCTGGAAGGTTGTTCACATCTAATGGTGGATAGTTCAGGTCCAGAAAGTAAAAATCCAGATCAAGGTTTTGTTTCAACCGACCAGTTGAGTATAAAGAGTCACAGACACAGTATAAAAACTGGTTGAAACAAAATCTTGGTCTGGATTTTTACTTTCTGGACCATCCACTCCTGTTTAGATCTCATGAGTGGTACAGTTACGTCACTGTTGGGCTCTCCAGCAAGTCCTTAGCCCCAGCTGCTCCAAGGTTACAGCCCCTGTGCTCTGACCCGGAAGTGCTCTCACCAAGAGGGGATGTGTGAAAACCAGCTACTTCCAAAGTATTCCATACAGATGACAAATGAAGTATCTAAACATTGTTTTACTTGAGTACATCTCCTTTAACTGAGGAAGAAGTTGGCAGCTCACTTGACACTGACGTTTCATTTTCACTTGGTGGCCAATGCTGAAGCTGTGAATGTTCCTTCATGTAGAACAGGACCATGGTTTTTCACAACCTCTCTTCATTAACATCTCTACCCATGGTGGCTGGATGGGCTGCACTGTGGCCTCACACCTCCTGGCTTGGGAGTTTGATTTTTATCCCTGGGACTGTGTGCGTGTGAAGTGTGCATATTCCCTACCATGCTCACACTGATTTATTATTAATCCAAAAACAAGTGGTTACGTAAATTATCCCATAGTGTCTAACCTGTGCCCTAGGAGGGACACAGAACAATCCCTCAGAATCCTGGGACCAGCTACAGGTTCCCGGCAACCAAACAGCCTGTTATGGAGCGATTGACTCCTTTAATTAAACAGTTCATACTAGTTTTTTCTTTCTTAGCACACAAAAAACACATAAAAGACCTGCCGTCCTGGTCAACTGGTTACTTGTAACTTCTTTTAGTTAGATAAGCTAAAGATAAGATAAAGTTTATTGTTCTCTGTGGCAAATTCTGACACATATAAAAGCAATATACATAAAGTGCATACAAAGAAACATATAGTGCAAATCAAGACAAAGTGCAGACAGCACAGACAAGTAAACACAAGTAAACAATTAACAAAGAGTATATGCAGCTAGAAAGGTATCAGAGCACAAGGCTTCTTCTGCCACAAAGATGCAATGCTTCCTGATGTGTTATGGCTGGGTGTGGGGCTGGTAGGGAGGAGGTGCTGTTCTGATGCCTAGTGAGAGGAAGGATCCCTAGTAACCCCTCTTAGCTCACTGTGGAGAAATACACCAGTGATATATGAGTGAAAGAGTGAGTACCAGTGGTAGCTGATAATATATGAGTAGGTGAGTGAGTGAGTGAGTACTGGTGGAAGATGGCAGTTTTTGAGTGTGCTCCACTGGTAGCTGGTAATTTATGAGTGAGTGAGTACTATTGGTAGCTGGTAATAATTGAGTGAGTGAATATTGGTGGTAAATGGTAGTATGTGAGTGAGTGAGTGCTGTCGGTAGCTGGTCAAATATGAGTGAGTGAGTGAGTGAGTGAGTACTAGTGGTAGCTGTTAGTATATGACTGAGTGAGTGAGGACATGATGGACAGGCAGAGGTCCTGTCAGCTTTGTTCCCTGTGATTCTCAGGATCGGCTCCAGTTTGTGACCTTCACTTCATCAAAATGGAAATGGGCATGAAAATCTCTGAACTGTGACTCCTGTCACATTTGTACCGAGGGGAAGGTTTCCAAACCCTGCCTGTTGACTTATTCATGCCTTGGAAGATAAAGGAGGCTCCCTATCCCTCAGATGTGCCCTAAATAAACATCACTGTCACTTTGCCGTTGTCCTTCCCTCAAACCTTTCGTAAAAAAGATTCAGGGTTCGGAAGATTTATTCTGCCAGTCGAAGAAAAAACTTACAAAAACGGCACTGAAGCCGCTTTTCATGTCCTGATAGTTCCTCTATAAAAAAGCCAACAGCAAAACAATTCCGAAATGTGACTGATTTTAATCCAGATGTTTCATAAATGCTTCACAGCTATGTTATTCAGAGCATTTAATATTGTGCCAATTAAACAGAAACAGCCTTTCAAATCATTACATAACACACTAACTCCTCGTTATACATATTTCCTGAATTGCTCATAAAGAAATCCAATGTGTCCATCAGGCCAAGAGAACGTTCTGGAAAAAGATGCGAAGACACACAGGCAAGCAAAGTGAATGAATCAATTTGTCATGACACGTAATTAAAGCATCTGGACCAAAGTCCTTCTGCCGATTGGTCTTTTAAAAGGACACATTTAAAGACCCCGTTATGAATCCAGGCATCCGGCAGAATGCGCTGTAACTTCACGATTTCCGTACGATTACGGATGGTGGGAATGATGTCACAGACTCACGTTCAGGGTAACGAGCAGCAAGCGCCAAAAAAGGATAAACCGAAACCAGTACTCAGGCACTCTACAGAGCTTTCCGGAAGGGCCGTGCCCATCAGATTAGCAAGGCTTCACCAATCTGCTCCAACCTTGACGACGTGGCCACAGAAATCACCGCCTACTGCGCACGTCACACTCGGATATGAGTGTGTAGCTGCTGGCTTGTGTGTAATGCACAAACGCTGCTCTCCACCAATTAGGCTGGGCTTTTCGACCTTGCGCAGACCAGCATTTCCACAAATGATGGCATCATGGTGAGGCCGCTATGGTAACATCTCGCGATTCCCGATGGATGTGTCCGGCGCCCCGAGATGGGAATTGGATGTGATTCGTTCGGTTAAAGATTGTGCCACACGAAATGGTTACACTGTAGTTTTGGAACATCCGATGGGCACCAACACGCCCAGTATTCCGGGAAAGGGCTCTGACTGCCAGGATCCAGGCAGTTGAGGAAAAACCCCTCTGCGCTTTGTCTTCCGTCTCCCATGTGTCGGGAAGCAGAAGCTGGAGGGGGGGCACAGACTTGCCGACCACCCCGACTGTTCTGGGGTACCACATTCACAGCGAGTCACAGCGAAATCACAGCGAGTCACAGCGCCAGATTTCCCACAACGCGGCCCAAACATCAAGCGCGTTGAATTTGTTGATTCTTCTTAAAGCTTGGGAGGCGTCTCATAAAACCCCCGGCTCACAAGTCCAGGCCTGACACCTTGAGAGTGGTTTATAATGCACCATTAACACACACACACACACACACACACACACACAGGCACACACAAAACAAGTCCACAATTCTGATTAGATCTGAGTCTTCATCTCTCTCAATGCCAAGGCTTG
>JAODKM010000037.1:20117829-20146622 GCA_026780845.1 Petrocephalus sullivani
CACACACAGGCACACACAAAACAAGTCCACAATTCTGATTAGATCTGAGTCTTCATCTCTCTCAATGCCAAGGCTTGACAGCCAGTGTACAAGAAAATCTGCCTTTTATGTTATTCCACAGATTCTGGGATTCTGTTGGGGAGGGTGTTTTCACTGCCATAAAAAGTGCATGCATGTGAACTTTCACTTTCTCACAGTGCTAATGCCCCATTCGACATCAGATCAGCTTGCAGTACCTGTCTCCATGGAGACAGCCAGGGATCCCCCCCCCGCACCTTTTTCTGTCAACCTTTTAAGACTTTTGTTTCTGCTCATGCTTTGAAAAATAATAGCCCCCCCCTCCCACCCTCACGGATGGGCCAAAGCATTCTGAAATGTCTTGAGAGCTTGTATATAGCATTTTTTTTGTAAAGCAAATTCCCCTGCAACATGTATGGAAAAGTTAATCGTGGAAAACAATCCTTTATTGAATAGAGTAAAATTCTCTTTTGGGGTAAACATGACCTTTGACCCTTCTCATTGCCCCCCTCTCACCCAGGCAGTTGGGACAATGCCCAGTACTGTATACAGCCTCATTACCCACCCCACAGTTCATGTGGACAGCCTGGGAATGTCTCCCCTGGGAACACATACACTTTCCCATGAGTCGGTAAACATCATTCTGCAACCATCCAGACTGGCCAGTAGGTGGCGTCATCATTTTCTATGGGTGGTACTATTCTGATGGGTGGTACTGATGTGTTGATTTTCTCACTTTCTTTCTTTCTTTCTTTCTTTCTTTAGCTATCTATCTTTATCAACTCAGCTACAATAAACATATTATGTCCCATCTTTGTGTGACATGAGCCAGATCGCCTGATGCCAACATCAAACCTCGTAACAGCTATGCACCTGCTCCTGGGTCAGACAGCCCTAACTGTCAGTGCAGTTCTGACCCTAGACTGTCCTACATACTCCTAGCACTTTCAGTGAGGTGTGAATGAGAAGTAGGTAAATATTAACAGTATTGGAATAATACTGGATGATTCCCAATTTATTCAATTCCGAACTTTTTATTATGAGAATAACAAATCATGACAAATTACAGGCACCATGGAAATATTACAGGCACTGTGGAAAGTTCTCTGTGCAACATCTGGTTCTGTATAACACGACATTAATATTGGGAATAATAAAATAAAATCACTTTTAAATGTCTGATTTTGATCTAAAGCTTGCAATATATACCTGTGATGTTTATACTCATGTTCGCTGAGCTTTTTAGCTACACTCAGCATCAGTGATCCGCTCATCGGAGCTCATAGGTGCCAGTAAAGGAAAGTGGCCAGCATGCTAGATGGCCAGTCCAGTCCGGTTACTGGGGCAGGAGTTATACAAACACATAATATCATAAAGCTGGCCAAATAAAAAGACTGCTAGATGCCTAGTCGACAAGTGTCCATCGCCAAGGGAGAGTTGGCAAAGACCAGGTGCAGGTCAGTGCTGGGATGAGCTAGAGGGGCCTTCCTGGAAGACGTGTGCGTTGAAACGTTTCTGAAAGCTTGTGAGGGACTCTGCTGTCTGGATTTGGATGGGTAATTTGTTCCACCATTAAGGAACAACACATTGCATATTTTTGTACATATTGATTTGTGATTTTTCTTGTACACGCCAATTCGTGATTAGTACTTATTTGGAACCATTGCTTGTATTTTTTTAATCTTCTGTTTTAGTCTTATTATTTTATGTTCTATATTGTTGGCACACAGCAGCAGCTAGTCTGTGGCTCAGCAGGCCAGACTGCTGTCCCTGTGAGCAGGTTGTTGGTTCAAATCCCACAATGCATTACTCAAAGCCCTTAATACCCAACTGTCCCAGCGACTGATTAACCCAGCTTTCTCAAAAAATAAACATACATCACTTTGGACAAAAGCATCTAATTATGATATAAATGTATATGCCAATATGGTCAAGAAACCCCTAATACTCATGAGTTATTTCCTGTGGTGTATAACTATTCAAACCTGCACTGCCTAACTTTTGAATATTTCACTTACATCTGGTGTTCCCATACTAAGACAAGTCATAGAGCTTATTTATACATGCATCACTGCATTGATCCATCAATCCATCCATCCACCTTATCCAATATCTGGTCACAGTGAGCCTGGAGCCCACACACAGCTGAAGCCCAAAATGATTTGTTTCGCCCAGATGTTTCAACAACCATGCTGGCAGTTGGAGAGTTCCACTGCGGTGCTATGATCATCGTAACTTTAGAGAGAGAATCCAGTATGGTGACCATAGGGCTGATTAGGTCACTGGTGTCTTATTAGGGTACCAGCACTGATCGTCTGAAGCCTATCCCAGGTAGTCGGGTGTAACACAGAGAGAACATGCAAACCTTTGTTACTTTTCTGTACTGTCTTTGGCAAACATAAAATTCTGCATAACTAGAAAAGACACAGAGCGAAAGCAAGAGAGGGGGGTCACAATTCTTTGTCACTCTGCCCAGAAACCTTAATGCTTTATTTCTGTTAGTGAGAGGCCAGAAGTGTCCGGCCAGTGATCCCCGGAGATATCTGCACACAAACAGCAGCCACATCTTGTCTGGAGGCTAGAACAGATGGCCGAGGCCTCGCCCCAGGTCAAACTTCCGTGGTAACGAGAGCCGTCCCCCTCTCTGTCTAACCCTTTCCTGGCAGGGCCCTTTCCACCGCAGATCCGATACGCATTCAGACGCCGATATCCTCTGTCCCCTCCAGATCCCTCAACTATTCCAGGCACTTCAGTTTGTAAGAAACACTTCCATGGAGGGAAAAAAACTGAGGAATGAAGACAGTGCTGTCGAGTGGCAGTTCTGCGACAAAGAAAGTCACATTCTATAGAGGTTAATATAATCACGATTAACACGCGATCACATTTGCCAGGTGGTGGGGGTGCAAATGTTTACCAAGATAGGGGATTAATCCCTAAATGGTTTGAAAAAAAAAATTGGGGGGGGGGGGGGGGGCGGCTGGGGGACAAAAAGAAGAGGGGTAAAGCCCCCTAATTAGGGCCTTCTACTGGCTGCATCATCAATCATCCTTATTCTATGCACATGCTCAATAAGATTTGAGTTTGAATGCAGCAGAGTTCATGAATAGATTAAAAGCAAGTCAAGTAGCTTGCCAAATTAAACTGGCAGCACTTTCCTCGCAGATACTTTCCTTAAAGCGAAAGAACGTGCTGTCAGATATGACATATGTGCTCCTTAGGAAACAACGCTTCAGTTTGGCAGGAGGGAAGTTTTGTTCAGTTGGAAGGCGCTTCGGATGCCAGCTCCTCACCGATGTTTAGGTTTAAAATGGCAAAATAAACTCAGAATGGACTCGGCGCAAACGGCCGACCACATTCCCGGTATTCGCTGCAATCTGATTAGGGCGTAAGTATGAAAAAACTCAGTTTCGGCGATCCGACAGGTCTGGTCTCTCTGTTTCTTGTTGTTTCTGTGACACCACATGGCACTTAATAAGATAATTTGTTAATAACATCTGTGGTGCCAAGTTCTTACGTAACACCAAAAGGAAACCAGGCCGTATCACGGTATAAATACAGCGGCAGATTGGATTTCATAGTCCTTTATGAACAGACTCATTCCTGTAGTTCCAGGTAAAATACAGGCCTAATGTACATTTAATTTCCTTAATGACTACCGTCCTCTTACTTTGCAAATGAAATAGGATTTTTCTCTTAAAGACACCAACAGCAGCTTCTTCACCACCAACACTCCAGAAAACAGGAAAAAGTACGCTATGTAACAATATAATAAACCAGCTGTAACACAGGACACATTGAACTAAGTACTACAATATACAGGAACATAATGTCCCCCAGAGGGCGATGTAATTAAAAAGCCATCTCAATATGAAAGAATTCCCCGCATGGGATTTCCTGTTTCAAATTTGCAGGTGGATGAAGCTGAAAAGACTTACGGGTCCCGTTCTAATGACGGTCATAATGTGCGGTCAAAATCTGTATTGCTGATGAGTCTGGCATAGGGAGTTTATTCATAAACAGCACGGTGGAATTAAATGTGTGCACTTTCTGCTACGATTTAATGTGTTGTAATTATGTAGGGCCCGCATGCAGCCCTGCCAGATTACATAATACATGACATATCTCGCATAGAAATTACACGAGCGCTAGAAATGCGTCTCAGCGCAATCAATCATTTCGAATTCGCCTTTATCTCCTCCGTATTTCCAATTATCTTAATTTGACTTAAATTCAAACTGAGCATTGGCTCTGTGAGTCAGTAAAGGAATTATTTGTGTATTTCCGTCTGTCGAGATTTTCCATTTTCATGGTTCGCATCTGTTTTATTTGCAGTGCTGATGTTTAGTGGGTCGTTTGCCCTTAAATGACATGTTCTGCATGATGTTCCACACATATTATAATAGCTTCATAGCCTATTTTTTTAGTTATAAGCTGCCAGTGCTTTACACGTGTTAAAATTTCAAGGCCTTTACCAAGCAGACCCTTCTGCATTGGAAAAGTGAACCGAGCTGGAACTGAGCTGGAACAGAGCTGGAACCGAGCTGGAACCGAGCTGGAACCAGTCACTCTTTGTGGTACGGCTCAGGAACAGCTCAGTTCCTGTATGCCAGTGGAAAAGCAGCGTACGACTACACTGACACAATCTCACAATGGACACACGTTACACTACAACTTTTTCATCATTTAAATCCTATTGCACAATCATACAACTAAGCAAAAGATATAGATTCCTCATGACATGGAGCTCATTTATGTAAGATTTATATAAAAAGAAATCAACACAAAAAAAGATTTTGAGCTGCTGGGTAATTAATGCTGATTTGACACCTATTTTTGTATGAAATGTCACGTTGTGGCTGTCACCGGGAAAAGATTTCGCCTCCGGTAACGTGGCAGTTGACGCTCTAACTTTTTTTCATCACACATGAAGGATTTAATCTAAATAACCACAGTGGATACAAATAGGCAAAACGCTACAAACCGTGGTTTGTTGGTTTGAATGAAGAAAAAATATATATAGGCATGGTATAAATTACCGGCGGTGGTCAAAATGACGGCCAAAGCTTTCAAAATGACAATAAACAAAAACAAACAAGGGTGCCTGTTTCAAAGCGCCGCTGCACACAGACCTCGAAAAGGAGGTGAGGTCTTACATCTATCTCCCCATGGTTCTTTCTGACTTTCAAATGCATTTTCAGATCTGAATGTCTGCATTAGAAAACAGTCACAGCCGGTAGCTTTCTGCCACTAACAGCGGGTCGTAACAGTAGGTGAAATTATAAAAACACGTCAGTAGCACTTTCTATAAAGGCCATATTTATAAAGCCTAATAACTGTTAGTTTAATTCATTATAACACATTCATAAAGTATTATAAACACGGCATAAAACATTATAGATATATTTCATCATTCATTCATTATGAATGCTCTACGAAGGTCTCGCTATAATGCACTATAAATATCTTAATAATGAATTATAATGGCTGGTATAAGCATTAAGGATGTTTTGTCCTGCAGGCTGTTTGTTGTTCCACCAGCTAGACATTGGTTGTGGTAGGCATGATACACTACGTGGACAGAAGTAATGAAACACACCTATCAATCATTCAATTCAGGTGTTTCATTCAGACTTATGGCCACAGGTGTAGAAAAAAAAAATCAAGCAGCCACCCATGCAGTCAGGTTTACAAACATTTGCTAAAGAATGGGTCATTCTGAAGAGCTCAGTGAATTCAAGCATGGTTCTGTCATAGGATGCCGCCTTTGCAATAAGAAAGTTTGAGAAATTTCTTCCTTGCTAGATATTCCATGGTCTGCTGTAAGCGGTATTATTGCAAGGTGGAAGTGTTTAGGAGCAACAGAAACTCAGCCACAAAGTGGCGGGCCATGTAGAGCTACGGAGTGGGGTCTCCGAGTGCTGAGGCACACAGCATGTAAATGTCGATAACGCTCTATTGACTCAGTAACTGCAGAGTTCCCAACTTCCTCTGGCACTAGCCCAGCAGAAAGAACTGTGCACTGGGAGCTTCATGGAATGGGCTTCCATGGCCAAGCAGCTGCATGCAAGCCTCACATCACCAGGCACAATGCCAAGTGTCGGATGCAGTGGTGTAAAGTACATCGCCACTGGACTCTTGAACAGTAAAAACAAGTTCTGTGGAGTGACGAATCACGCTTCTCTGTCTGGCAATCGGATGGATGAGTCTGGGTTTGGCGGTTGCCAGGAGAACGGTACTTGCCTGCCTGCATTGTACGAAGTGTAAAGTTTGGTGGAGGGGGGATTATGGTGTGGGGATGTTTTCCAGGGGTTGGGCTTGGCCCCTTAGTGCCAGTGAAGGGAACTCTTAATGCTCCTGCATTCCAAGACATTGTGGATTTCTATGCTTCCAGCTTTGTGGGAACAGTTTGGGGATGGCCTCTTCCTGTTCCAACATGACTGTGCCCCAGTACACAAAGCAAGATCCATAAAGACATGATTGGGTGAGTCTGGTGTGGTGGAACTTGACTGACCCACACAGTGCCCTGCCCACAACCCCAATACTAACCTTTGGGGTGAACTAGATCTGAGATTGCAAGCCATGCCTTCTCATCCAACATCAGTGCCTGACCTCACAGATGCTCTTCTGGGTGAATGGGCAAAAATTCCCACCAACACACTCCATAAACTCATGGCAAGCTTTCCAAGAATAGTGGCAGCTGTTATAGCTGCAAATGAGAGACTGACTCCACATTGATGCCTTTGGATTTAGAATGGGATGTCAGAAAAGGTCCTGTAGGTATAATGGCCAGGTGTCCCAATACTTTTGTCCATACATTGAATCTGCAAACAATTAACCCCAACAGAAATCTGGCATCCAATCATAGAAGACATACAGGAAATCAGTCTACAGAGGACTTGACATGTTTCAGGTGTCCAATCAGACTACACAGATCCCCATCACCTTAAAGTATCAGATTTTGCTACCATGATACCGCCCTAGCCAGCGACTAACCAGGAGATTTTTAAACGCAACTGAACGAAGCGCCGAAGACAGACATGGCTATTTGTCAGTAATAATCAGACGGCAGTCGCCTTCAGAATGAATGCATTGTCTGTGCTGAATTCTCGTTTCAAGAAGACATTCGGCTCACGCTTAGTGTTTCACATCTCTCTCCGTTGCTGTTTCCAGCTCCCCCTAGTGGTCAGGCAGCATGACGCACTAGTATTTATTTCAGTGCTTTTATTTAGTTAATTTATGACACATATATTTAATATTTGCACAGAGTAAAGAGAGCTGAATGAGGCCCATGGGCCACCAGTCGCCCATCCCCGCTGTTAGGTCAGTTGCCTGTTAAATTCTTAATTCTGAATTATGGTGATTATGTCCCGTTACCCTATACAGGTTGGAAGATGGATGGTATTTATGATTAAACGCGATTCATGATTTGAGATTAAAGATTATGTTTTGGCGCAAGATTGATATGGTTTGCTAGCTGGTTAGAAATTGATGTTAGATTTGGTTATTAATCAAAATGGTTACTTGGTTCCTGTTTACTAAAGTGAATAAATAACCATAGGTTTGGAATTTCATTTTTCTACAGCAATATTTGATAAATCATTTGATGGATCACTTCTGTTAAATGTAAGTGTCAAAGGTTTGCATTAATGTAGTGAAAATAATTTCGAAATACTGAGAACAAATTTCTGTTCTGGTGTGATTTGTGGTACGTATTAATCAATGCAATTCTTTGCTAATTGCATAAAAGGAGTCTTTTAATTGTTAATAATGTTCTTTTAATTTTTTTTTAACTTTGTGAAATCAACTGAAAAACTCCAAATGCTTTTATGGACTAGATGTTAGGTAATCTCGTATTGAAAGTAAATAATGCATTTAGTTCAGATACATTAGAGTGTAGCATGGTGTCTCTGTGGGCGGCACCCTGGTCTAGGCTCCAGGTTCGAGGCCGCTCTGTCATTGTGTGTGGAGTTTGCATCTACACCCAGGGAGATTTTGGACCACCATGAAAGCACATTATATTGGATCTCAACCCATACCAATGCAATAATGTCCCAAGATTTTTTAGGTCCTCTGTCACTCAGGAGCCCTTGGAACGTCCCCCCTTCGTGGCACCCCTGTCTACACCCTGCAGTCATGCGGGTTTCTTCCGAGTCACTTTGATTCCCCTACAAAGTCCAAAAGCAAGCAGCTACCTGAATAGGTATCTGTAAATTGTCCATAGTTTGCGTGAAGTGTTACCTGGCAATAGACTGGAATCCCATCCAGTGTGTGCATTCTGGGTAAATGTCAGACTTCCCCTAACCCTGTGTTGATTGAGTGGTTATGAAAGATGAATGGATAATAAATTATGCTGCCACAAATTATTAGGCTTTTTATGCTGACTACATTAGTGAGTAAACATTCGCCTTACTTTAGCTGTTTGTAGCAAAAGCAACATCTACATTGTTTTGAGAAAGCAGGATAAGCCAGCCCCTGGAGAAATTGGGCCTTGCTCAAAGGCCTGACTGTGACATCACTCTACTGACCATGGGATTTGAACCAGCAACCTTCCAACTATAGTTACTGCTGCCTAACCTGTAAAGCCACATACCATCCAACATGCAAACTGTGTAGTAATGTGGGGTTTGAAGCAACGCTTACGCTCACACCAAGTTCACGTCACATTATAATATCATAATTAGAAAGTGAAATGGCATGAGGCCCCAAGTAAAAGATGATCAGCACAAAGGCGGAAAGTTCCGAAGTTCAAAGGTCTTGTTCCAACCAGTTGAATATAAAGAATCACAGAGTACAGAACTGGTCGGCTGAAACAAAAGCTTGGTCTGGATTTGTACTTTCTGGACCGGATCTTTCCACCTCTGGATCAACACACACGTCAAGCAGGAGGTGAGGGCTGAAATGCATGCCGGGATCCAGCAGCACAACTGTGCTATTCAGCAAAGCCCCAAGAGTGAGGATTCAGGCCATCGATCTTCGTCAGACAAACACGCTCTCAGCAGTGGTGGGGGGTGCTGGGGGTACCGGGGAGGCTGAGGGGCGCTGACGTGATGAGGTAGCAGACCGTGTCCGGCCTGTTTGCCTCCTCTCCGTCCCAACCTCCCCTCCCCTCCCCTCCCCTCCCCAAGGTCTTCCAGCTGTCACTCAAAGAGCTTTGTACCACAGAAGGTGCGCTCCCTAATACCCGCACTCCTCCCTGAGAAGGAGGCAGGATTTCCTCCTCATCCGACGGGCCCGTCTGTTCTGATGCCGCTGGTATATGCCGAAAGTGACAATGACTGGAGCTCCACAGCACTGGAGCCAATCAGATTTGCCAGTGAGCTCACTGGAATTGAAAGAAATAGTAGTAAGTAGCAGTAATGGTCAGCCGGCCTGCTTTCTAGGCCCCGCACAGCAGAATGGACAGCCCTGGATTTGAGGCTGCGCCGTCCATCCACTAGCCCACAGCCTGTTATCGACTAAGGTCAAAGGTCATCCCTCGCAGCTCTCTCCGTGTCAGAGACCTAAGCTTCCAATCAAACGGAAATCTTTAAAAGCTTCACATGGCAAACGTTGCCCATTCATAATCAGCAGGCCCACAAGTCGTCGGCCTGCAAACAGTCTCTTAACAGTATTCAGTCCTTTCACTGCACCATCGACTCCTGCAGGGACATCTACTTCCAGCCTGTTAATTAAGGATATTAACTCCTGACCCATAAATGGATAAGGGGCTGAACCCATCTATAGCCCCCATCTATATCCATTAGCCGGCAGAGCTCTGGACTTCCCAAAAATCGATACGATTCATCTGCAAATCCGTTCGATGGCATTATTATAAAGGTTATACATACCGAAAGTTCAAACAACATCTTAATTAACCATTTACCTCACCAAATCCATATTGAAATTTAAATGTGCAAAACTAATAATTAGCATTTACTGACCAATCTGTATTTCACACCCTAAGATCCATGCAAACATCAGCGATTGTCCATGATATGTGTTTATGGATATAATAACCAGTCTATGGTAGCACTCTAAATCCAATAATCTCACCGCAAAGGGTCTCGCTTGTGCTCTTCAAACCTGTTCCTCTACACAAAGGCGATCCTAAGCTCTCTGGGGGCCCCAGGCAAAAAACCCCATGGGGCCCTCCAACACCCCCCGACAAGGTAAAATGTATTACCTTTATTTTAATGTGAAGTGTAAATTAATAATACCGACAAAGGGAATTTAATAAACACAAAGCATTCATGTTCACTTTTGTGAAAAACAGAATGCACAAATAAAGTGCATTTGTCGTTGCAACGTACAGTGTAATCGGCCGCCCTCGGGGGGCCCCTCCCAGCTCGGGGCCCCAGGCCATTGCCTGCCTAGCGGTGATGTGCGGGTGCGGGCGGTTTTAGGGCAGACATATTGTAAATATCATGGGTGCGGGCGAGCGGGTCAAAAAGTTACAAAACGCATTTCATTATCGATCAAATCGTGTTGTAAACGGAGTTCCGATTACCGGGAGGATCTCCTAGTTCCACTTGCAATTACAATCAGGGAAATAAAAGGGGCTTAGGTTTATACCGCCAAAACCTCTCCTAGACTAGTTTGGGGAAATATCACGGCTAAGTATGCCCTGCTCTACTTCATTTTACACAAAATTAAGTTAAAAGAAGACCTAAGTTCTACTAAGTTCATTCAAGTCTGATAGAGTTCTCAGATCTGATGTTACATCAGATGTTACAGTTTGGACATCTAGTGTGTTTTGCATACATGCGTGCTTGTGTGTGTTTGTGTGTGTGCGAAAGAGAGATGTCTTTCCTGCGAATTTCCACAACCCTTCAGTACTTAATGGAAAAATCGATCTTTCGGTTTCTTTGTTGTTGTTTGGTACACAGTTAATCTTGCATAAAATTGTGTCATCATCTTCAATGCGAATCTAGCACAAATCTATGTCATCTATGGGTTACAGTGTCACAAATGACACTTCATTGGTAGGTTCCATGCAATACAGGCTCACTGGTGTTTTTTTTGTTTCCTCAGGTCGGGTCGGGGTTTGGGTCATTATCCACGCGTATCTTTGCGGGTTGGGCGAGAGACGGGTTGGGTCTCCTGACGGATCGGTTTGGGGCAGGTGTTAAAAAAAGCAGACCCGCGCAACACTACTGCCTAGCCTGTCCTGTTGCTGCACTGTGCTATGTAATCGGCCGCCCTCGGGGGTCCCATCTGAGCTCGGGGCCCCAGGCCATTGCCTACCCTGCCTGTCCTGTCACTGCACTGTACTATGTAATCAGCCGCCCTCGGGAGCCCCCTCCCAGCCCGGGGCCCCAGGCCACTGGATGCCCTGCCTGTCCTGTCACTGTACTGTAGTATGTAATCAGCCGCCCTCGGGAGCCCCCTCCCAGCTCGGGACCGCAGGCCATTGGCTGCCCTGCCTGTCCTGTCACTGTACTGTAGTATGTAATTGGCCGCCCTCAAGGGCCCCCCCCAGCTCGGGGCCCCAGGCCATTGCCTGCCCTGCCTGTCCTGTCACTGTACTGTACTATGTAATCAGCAGCCCTCGGGGGGGCCCTCCCAGCCTGGGGCCCCAGGCCATTGCCTGCCCTGCCTGTACTGTCACTGTACTGTAGTATGTAATCGGCCGCCCTCGGGGGCCCCCTCCCAGCTAACGTAGGATATGTTGGAGTGGAGGGGACAACTTAAATTTAAATACAAAGGTCTATTTACTGAGGGGATGGCTGAATTCAAATGAAATATTATGTGGTATTCGGAGCTGACTGAAAAATGACTGGCTCCTTAAGTGTCCCTCCCTTGTCAATGACCAACTGAAAACATACCATTGACTAATTATAGGTTAACAACCTTTAACAACCCAAGTGTGTGCCCTGGTCTGGCATAGGCACGTAAATCTTTACATTACCAACATTAAATGCATTTCTCCACCTAGTGGTCATCACCGGTATTAACCACTGAATATCATTAGGCATGCCGACTGCTCGGGGCAATACCGGATGCCTTTATACTTTTTTGTCTGCATATTTTATACGCTCCTTACAACTCTCAGACACACCATTGCATTCAAACAGACGCCCCCACCTATCAGCCTGCCCCGGGTCATAGTCCCAGGACTCTGACCCCTTCAGGGAGGGTTGCTGCCCACACACAGCCCATAGGCCACATCTTCCTGGGCAGCTCAAGCCACCTCAGGCCTTGGAATGGAGCAGGTGATGAGGAGAAAGAGGTACAGAGGCGACACACACACACACACACACTCATGGCCACAGCACAGGATCAATCCTTTCCCCAAGAAACACCCATTAATCCTGAAAGCCCAAAGCGAAAGCTCATGGACAGGCACTAGATCGTGAGCCCTGGGGAAGAGCTTAGCGTGCCATGAGAAAGCGTGATATTTAGCCACTTCTCTGCAGCTGACCTCTTGATCCCCCTTCTGCAGTGGTTTGCAACCTTTTCAATCCAAAGACCCCCACTGTCGAGCCCCCCCCCCTACTCAGGTTATGATATAGTTTCTCTTGGACAATTACTACTGTTTATAAACATTGGCACATTTTTATTTAGTTACGTTGCATAGTGTAATTTCTTTAAAATATTACTCAAACAAGGTTTCACTCCACCGACTTTCTTTTGACTCAGTTTATAACATTGCTCACAAAACAGAAGGTGAATGTTTACGAACAAAAAAAAAGCGAAATGTGAAACCTATTTGGCAAATGGCTCTAACAGCAAAAGCCCGACAACCATTAAACAATAATGACCAAAAAGACCAGCATTTTAAGGTATTAGCCTTCAACAAAGCAAAATAAATATTGTAAATTATGATATTTTTAATATAAAATGAACAAGGTAACAGTGATCCCTCGCCTTTCCCCCATCCGTGTCCCCAACTGAACGGTTTGACTTTAACTGTGAAGTCTGGGATTCTGTGCATTGCCACGACCGACGCCGGGTTTACATTATCTGACCATGTTTTAGTTAATGCTGCGGAATTTGTCGAGACGATGGAGTGTCCCATTGCAAGAAACATAACCTTTCCTACATTGCTGTTCAAGGCCGAGCGGCTATGAATCATCTTACAATTATTAATGGAAGCCCCCTAATGGCGATTCTTAAAACTGCAGCATAATCTCATGACCTTCACCGTTTTTGTGGGAGTACCGTTTTAAAAACGACAGTTTAATGCGATAACTGAACTGATTTTCCTCACAATCATGATGAGAAGGTCCGGTTCCTGAGAACCACACAAATCCCTGGCTCGTGTTACCGGACGGAATGTATCTGTACAGTAGGCTAATAACCGGAGCATGTGATTTATGTTTTTAAATAACGAGTAAATGCCAGGAGATCTGAGATTGCTTGCCGAGAGGAAGTCACCACGCCACGTTAACACACAAATAATATCATGCTGCATCAGATTAAGGTTTCCTGGACAACATCCCAGACTGCCTTACACAATACAATCCAGAGTTTATTCAAAAAGAAGCTAGACTAAACGATAAATGTATTACAAGTTAAATTTATTACACTAAAAAAGATTCAAAAAGAGACTAGAATATTAAAATTAACCAGACGGAAACGTGCACTTTTGAGCGTCCTTTTTGCGACGTCGGTTCTGCCCTGGTGCGTTTCGGGGTTACGTCTTGTACTCTTAAAACAAAAGGTTCCATATTGAACCTTTAAGGGTTCTATAGCTTGGTACATATATGGCACCCTCAAAAGGTTCTATATATAGAAAATGAGTGTCTTCAGGAAGGTTCCATACAGGCTCGGCTCCAGCTCTCGGTAACAGGGTGGGTCCGGGCCCGGTTCCATCTATGAAATTTAAATATATCCTCACGTGCGTGAAATAGAACCTTTTTCAATGCAATTTCCTTGGCTTAGAACCCCTATGGTTCTACATAGCACCCCCAAGGACCCAATTTTTCTAAGAGTGTATGATGGACAGAGCAAGATGAGGGCTCTTTATTTATCGGAAATGTAATTTAATTGCACAGTTTCCGCCGGTTCCGCGGAGCTCTTGCCGGCCTGTCTGATTCTGCGCCCCCGGACCCCTGCTTAGGCGCCTTTAATAGAAGTAGACGCGCTCCCATATCTTAAAACGCCCCTGTGAGAAATCGATGTAAAAGCTATTAGACAGAGCGAAAGTTGCCCATGTGTCATCCGACTTTTAAAATAAACATCCATGGGCACTGACATATACGAATTACCCTATTTTCACCAGGAAATGGATAACACACTTTTTAACACGGTCAGATAGCTAAATGGAAATTTTATATGTACCAATTACATTAAATATATATATTTTTGCATTGAAACTGAAGTCTCTTTTTTAAACCAGGGCTTAATTTGTATTTTGCGGCGTGCCTCAGTGTGTGAGGGAAATGATTTTATTCCAAGACAGATGTGATGTCATACATATGTCCGGACGCAAAATGAAAGTTACGACCTCCACAAATGAGCTCATCTATTCTATAAAGGAGGTCAAATATTAGACCTACTTTCGGTGTCTCACAACTATTCGCTTTTTTTAAAGCATATCTCTAGATGGGGTTTTCTTTTGTTTGAGCAATGTGATATCATAGCTGTGGCCAACACAAAGACGATCAATTCTTAATCTGTCAGTAACACCAGAGTCTGCATCCATCACACGAGCATTGAAAGGGAACGTAATGTAGGCTTCTTTGCTTAGACGAAATTTTTAATTAAATTTTTTTAATAAAATGTCTACTAAAATTAACATATCCCTGTTTGTGCAAGACAAATATTTTAGAATATGCGCAGAACTGAGAGGAATGAGTATCAATGACTTAATAATGTTATTGTTCACTTAATTTGATTTTATTTTTCCATTACCAATATCAAAGTCGGCAGCTGTTCAATAGCGCCAGTGAGACTGACAGCCCCAGCATGGCCAGTATGCTGGCTCAGATCCCCCATTTTCCGGCCTGGGATTCATCATAATCTTGTTGCATGTGCGTGTGGAGCCGGGGGCCATGTATCCACCAGCCCCTCATGTCACCGTCTGCTTCGGGTCGATGCTCATCCAATTTATGGAACTCACCCACCGGGTTCCGTAATAATGAAATTCGGTGCAGTAAAATAAACTAATAACATTTGCAATATAAAGTAGTCACAGAAACTTTAAATCAGTGGTAAACGTCCCATAAACAGCCTTTTAAAAAAAACCTCACAGCGATCTTTTTAAGACCTCACCTAATTCATCAAAATCAAATTTAATGGCGCTTGATATTGGGCCGAACACACGACTTCCCTTTCTCTCACACGGGGGGCCGGGGGGGGGGGCTGAAGGAAGACAAACACTGACGGATCCACAGAAATGAGAAAGACAGGCCCGCGCTATTTTAAGCGTGTTATTTAAACGCCGCGTTTTCGCACTACAGCCGAGCCGGAGACGCGCACAAAATGCAAACCGAGCTCCGGGAGTCTGCAATGCAGGGCAAAATTAATCATGTCTGAGGGCCCGGGGGGTGGGGGGGAAGCATGGAGGGTCTAGCCGAAGCTTCTCACCTCTAACATCCTCTTTGATGTGGTCCTGAGACACTTCACACAGACCATCTTCTAACGGCAGAGCCCGACAATGGCGAAGTTTAATAAGAACGCCTTTACGCTCTAATGAATTATGCAAATCGGTACCACCGACAGGCAGCGCCGCGATGCTCTCCAGGCAAAGACACAGCCACGGTAGCTGCCGATTTACTGTTTGCATAACATCGTTTGCCTCCCCTGTCTGATTGGGGTTATAAATAAAAAATAAGCATAAATATTTGGACCTAATTTATCTATTTGACCATTTCATGGCTACGTTTTAATTCACCGCATGCCTCACTGCCCGGGCTGGACGCATCGGGTTTTGGAAATCTGCATTCAGCGCTTCCATTATACGTTCCCATTATAGTACTTCTGGGTAAATAAACTTTTCTCTATTTGTTTGCAGGAGACCAAGGTCAACCAAGGGGAAAGGAACACCCAGCAAGCGGGGGGGGGGGTTGTTAGTTGTTTCACCCCAATGATGGTCCCTTGGGAAGGAGGACAGGCGAAATGTGATCCGCCTTTAGCATGCAGTCAGGACACAGACAGATAGGGAGAATGGAAGCGATGGGGAGGGAGATAGGGACGCGGATAAACACACGCAGCCCGCACGCCGTCATTCTCCTTTCCGCTCGCCTATCTAACGCGCCGGGCGAGCCACCGACAATTTATGTGCAAATAAATTTCGCTACAAGTTGAGCAGGAATGATACTACTTATCTGGAGCTTGCTGAAGGCTAGCAGCTTGTATCCCGATGTCTTTTTTGGCAAACGGGGAGTGCCTGGAAAGCATTTGCAGTTAATTCGGCAAGGCGGAAAAAGTAAATATTATGAGCACGGGTGATCATGTTTGTCACACAAGGGTGACGGCCAGAGACGGGGGCTGGGAGGCTGCATTTTGCAATATGTTTTTATAGCAGAGCGACCAAGGCATCATCTGATAATGACAATTTTGCATTTGACACCAGTAATTTATACGCTGGGCGAGTTTGACGGAGTGCTGCTTGCCGCGGTCCATGCCCTGCCTGCCTCCCCTAAGCTGCACAGCCTTGCTTGGAAAGTTTCCTCCACTTTGCAGAAGCGAGCAGCCTTCTGTGCTTTTATGAAATTTTAGGGGACGGACGTGACCAGATTATTATTAATAGGCATATATGCGCGCACAATAGGGCCCCTCTAAACGTTTACAACTACAAAAATGCTGCAGAAAAAGCCATCTTACCCCCTTCCAGCCTTTGATTGGGGCGGTCGATTTAATGAGTCAGTGAGCAGACCTGTTTTTTTTTTCTGGTGCGCGAGTAAGAAAATTGGCAATTATTTCGCTTTCTGTCAGGCAAGTGCATTTCGGCCACAGTGAATGTTCAATATGAAAACACACACTAAAATATGAGTGCAAACGCTAACTTGCCGTTAAGAAAAGTTATATTACGCCATTATGAAAAGCTATTACAATGCGAAGATGCTATTAAACTTACGAAGTGGTGTTACAGTGTGTTTGGGGCAATTGTAAAAGCCGCTGATTTATTATGGCTTGCTATTGTGCTGTTTCAAGGTGGTATTACAGAGCGTTGCTGGCAACAGCTAATACTGTTAGGCTATTACAAGGCGCTCGCACAAAGTGCTGTCAGCAGATGGACACGAACCTTATTTATATTGGATAAGTGAAAATATTATAGATGCTGTAGACGTATATATAGACCCGCCTGTGGATTATCCAGTTCAAGGTATTTGCGTTCGGAGAAATACGTGTGTGCAGAGGTTATGCAGAAACTGGTTTAACACAAGTAATGTTCCGTGAAAGACTTTTTAGTGTTAGCAAGTTTATAAATAATTTAGCATAATTTAACTAATAGCGAAACGTTTTTTTCCCCACTAAAATAGTTCCCCTCCATGACATTGTTTTTAAAATATTAATATTTTTCAAATTAAATATTAAATGCTTAAAGAGAAGCGGGAAGAGGGGAATATTGTTCCTTCTGATCGATTTTTATAGAAGTCAAAAATGGTTCTATGACATGCTTGCCTGTCCACGCTGTACCTTCTGTAATGGGACAAAAAACCTGCCGAAATGTCGTGCTATTTTACGCTCCTGCCCCCTGATGGCCATTTTCCTCACTGCAGGTGGTCGCACCTGGCTGAACCCTGCCGCTCAAACTCAGACTAATCCCTCGGCTCCTTGCAACTCGGAGACATCAAACGAGTTTGGAGGGTCCGATTACTTGTTCTGTACAATTACCCTGGCCTGCTGTACCAGCTTGCTGTTTCCCTGTAACACTGGTGGTTCAGTAGGCACCACCCTGGCCTATCTCGTAGGCATATAAGGGGTTCCAATCCCACCTCAGGACCTTTTTTTGTGTGGCACCTGTATGCTATTTTGTCACTTGGCTCAATGTCTCTCCGTTGCCTGTAGTGTGTGAGCGTCTGTCCTCTGACTGACATGCATCCCGGGATAGGCTCTGAGCTCACACTGGATTTGGAAGATGGGATGTTCATAGCTGAAATATCCCCCAATGTCAATGGCCTATTGAAAGAGCTTATTTTTATGGAAGGAAATGGACCCAAATTGCCTTAATAGACGAGGTGTCACGCTGTAGGCATACTGCAGTCTTCGTGCACATTTCTGTGTTCATTACCGGAGTGCACGGCACACACTTTCTGTGCTAGCTTGCTGAAAACATCTGTACCCGCAGAGGAGTGTGACATGTTAGTGAAGTGGTGTGTGGCTCAGCAGGTTATGGCCTGTGTGACCAGATGGTTGTTGGTTCAAATTGCTGCAGGGACTGGCAGGTGTTGCTTTTTCAGTTGCCTGTCATAACGAATACAAGCATCTGCTAAACAGATAGATCTTACGACATTTGCCCCCTCTAACCATAAGAAGTCTCAGTGTAGCAGTCGGTCAGCTTGGCCCCCTGAAAGCATTTAAACTGCCTCTTCTCTATATATGCACATTTCTGTGAGTCTCAATCCTTTTATATTCTCTTTATATATCCTATTATACTTCTATTGTGAACAAAACTGAAAATAATATCGTATAAAGCAAAATTCAGGGGAACAAATCGAACAGCACAATACTTGAATCTGCCTAGCTGGAAAAGACTCTCCACTAAATTGAATTTTAATAATGAAATGTATTTTACCCCCTTTTGCATCTGCAAATTCTGTCAAGGTTGTTTTTCCTCGGGGGAATGGACCAAACATTATTGACTGAACCATCCCCAACCAGGCGTCATTTTGGACTGGAGATTTCCCAGCGTTATTTTGACAAAATGGATGTTTCTGCGATCAGGTGCCTCTATTAATTCTCTTTTTTTTGTTCAAAGGGACCCTTTTGCTTTTAACGTGTCATATGACAAGGAATTATAACTAGACCCCGACGCCTCTGTGTTCCTGCTCCAAATTCATCAAAAAATTAGATCATCCATTTACTCAGCCAGCAAAACCGATCTCCTTTGGAAAAGAGTGAAAATATGTATCTGAATGTACATCAGAGAGTTTGATCAGAGAGAGAGTGAAAGTGGCCAATGAGTGCTATGCATATATGTGTGAATCCATCAGGACAGCATCTCAATAGGCCACCTTAAGAAACTGGAGCAATTAGAGTTAAGGGCCCTGCTCAAGGGAACAATGGTGGGAGCACTCTGCTGACCCAGGGATTGGAACTAGCAACCTTCTCGGTCCCAGCTCACAGAACTGCCCAGCCAACAAATTACTAATTTTTGGAATACCTTTTGGTCAGTGCATAATTCTGTATATGTTGTTTTATAAGGAGTGGCATGCTGGTGCTGTGGTTAGCACTGTTACCTCACACCTCTGGGACTAGGGTTCAAGTCTCTGCCCAGGTTCCCAGTGTCTGGAGTCTGCATGTTTGCCCCATGTTGTTTTGGGGTTTCCTCTGGTTTCTCCCCACAGTCCAAAAATATGGTGCGGGGTTCCCAAATTGCCCTTAGGTGTGAGTGTGCCCTGTGATGGGCTGCCCCCCCCTCCCATCCTGGGTTGTTCCTTATGCCCATAGCTTCCGGGATAGGCTCCAGACCCCCTGCAACCTGAAAGGATTAGCAGTTTCAGGAAATGGATGGATGTTACTTTATAATTTTGATGTCTTTATAATTATCCTAAAGGTAGAGTATAGTACAAATAAACCTTTCTATGGCTGGGCATGTCCAAACATTGTGGGATGCTCATGGTCAGCCGTGGTGAGCACCTACCAAGAGCCGTCTGGGGAGGGACAAACCATGAGCTACTGACAGGGTGTTGGCCGCCTAAGAATGCCGTCCCATCTGGGACAAACCAGCAGAAGGCCTAATGTGGCACAAATGGCAGGTAATTGTAGTGATGGTCGTGAGAATAGTGTGACCTGACACACTGCATTGTGCCCTGCTGTGTATGGGGGTGTAGCTGCAGGCCAGTCCAAGTGCTCATTCTAACCCCTGTCTACCTTGCAACATCAGCTACAATGAGCGTGCAAGTGCTGGAACTGGACCTTGGAGAAATATAAGGTCTGGTGTTCTGATGAATCCTCTTGCATCATCTGGACAGCTGGGTACATGTCAAACAATGTGGAATGCATTGGACCTACAAGTCCAATCTACGGCTACCCTGCCCCATACATTTTAGAACTATGCACTATGTGGCTCGTGACACGTTACGGACCACGGTGACCATCACTAAAATTATCTGCAATTTGTAGCAAGTAATACTGCGTGGTTTGAACCAGACGGTACAGCTTGCATCTTGCACTGAAAACCGTGTCAGTAGTTTGTGGTTTGTCCTTCCTCAGACTGCCCTCGGTAGATACTCAACAATATCTGAAAATGAGCATCCCACAAGCCTTGCCATTTCAGAGATGCTCAAACCCAGTTGTCTTGCCTTAATAAATTGGCCCTTATCAAAGTCACTCAGATCTTCTACCCTGCACATTTCTTCTGCAGTCAACGTGTCAACTACGAATACCGAATGTTAGCTTACCATCTAATACATCCCAGACCTTAACATGCTCTGTTTTTACAAGACAGTCAAGATTATTGACTTCACATTGGAATGGTCATATTATTTTTTGGTTTTGGATTGAATTTGAATTGAATTTGAATTAAATTAAGAACTTAAACATGTTTCTCCGATTGTTCCGCACACTGTGGAAGGCAAAATGAGCCAGACGTGTTCAGCCTGTTTTAAAGTGTCGCTAGTTTGTGAGATGTGATTTCTAAGCACGACTTGGCTCCCTGCCATGGGAATGAGGAGGTAGACTGTGAGGACTGGCCCGATCGCGGTGATGAGCAGAACCAGGTAATGTCAGACACAGAGTAACGTGTTTGTTCGGTACATGGTTTCCCTTATCTGTGTTTACAGGGAACGGGCCAGAACAGGCTCAGCACGGAGAACCGGGCTGGAGAACTAGATAGTTTTCGGTCAGGACGGGGAACAAAAATGAAATTGGACCCTGTGCACCCTGAGGAAAATCTGTAATGGGAGTCAGAACGCAGCCCCCCCCCCATCCCCGGGATCTGTATGGGGATTACTCATTATCAGGTTATGGAGTCAGACAGGAATGTCATACTGACACATTGGATTTGTATGAAGAACCTTGGTCACCTGACACTCTGTCCTCCCAGACAGCCGTCTGCTTGCCACTGAGGGGACCTACTCTCCACATCCATCCATCCATTTTTACTCTTTTCTTCCTGTATCCACACACGCACTTTATTACATTCATCGTAAAGGCACACTACTGCAGTCTATCCCATACCATGCCATAATCCCACTGAGTAAGAACCTTTACTAGTTCCACTATTGCGATCACTACACATATGCACAGATGTATTTTAACTTGTTACACTGTTGCACTTTTACATTACACATCCTTTTTTGCAGTTTTCTTGCTGATAGTTTATTTACGTTTATACATATCTTTTGTATTTTTTTATCTTGTATTTCTATATCTTTTTCTATACTATTCATTGGCTTGACATTGTATTGACACCTGCACCTTGTTCCTTGTATGCTTGGTACTTAGCAAATAATAAAGACTCTGCTTCTCAGCCTTCGATGACCGAAGGCCTTCAGTCAGTGGGACATATTGAATGAGTCTGAGCATATTTCATTCCACGGCCGAGTGGAATACTTGCTGTGGGTCGAGAGTTGGGAACCCCTGCTGTACTGGGCCACAGCGAGCTCAGAACCTATCCCAGGAGACCCAGGATCAAGATAAAGCTAAGTCTATCTCGCCCCCCCATGGAAGCTCAAGACCACAGGCCCACAACGCAGAGTTATGTAGAATATTTTATTCAACATACTCATATTCAACATCTGGATACTTCAGCATCCCATATTCAAAGTGACAATGAACCAAACCAGTTAAACTTAATTTACTTTTTAAAAATTAAGCTGTAAAATTGGCCGATCTGTTTACATCCAATGCAATTTAAAGGTGTGAAATGGAATCTGATGGTTCGGTATTAGCCGGGGAATTGATGTACAGAGACAGCACTTAATTTAATTCTGGTCGCTGTTGCATGACCCGCCAGGAGCGAGCGTTCATTATCGGGGATTCAGCGCCACTCTCGACCCATCTCCACGTCCCTTTCCGCCTCGCTGTGGCAGCACATTAATTCGAGGGCCCCTCAGTCTGGCTGCCATCGCTCCGTCTCGCACTGAAATTATATGAAAAGATTTTTTGGAAATGTTGTTGGGGAATCGGCTCAGAAGGACGCGGGCCGGCCACCGGCGGGGTAGCACGCCTCCGCGCGGTTTTCCACCAAGCACCGTTCCTGTACCAGGCCGGGAGCGGGGCCCAATTAAAATATGCCAATCTCATGAGGGTCTCAGCCTGCGTGTGACTGGAATGTGGCTCTCTTTGCACGATCTTCCCCGCGCCGGACACAGGAGGGCGGCTGAGGCGGTGGCACGCGGATATATCTTTGAAATGGATTCTGTCACCTCTCCTCTGCTCGCCAAATGAATGAAGCTCGCGGAGGCGACCCGCCGGAGAACAATCCGGAAGGTGCGGCGATGTCTGGGGTTCAGATCCCAGCCCGCGTCACCGTCCTCACTCGCAGGCTCTCTGCTTCTTTCCTTTCATGTGTTCGCGACTTGGCAGATGACAAAATCGATTGTGCCAGTGGCGCCATGGGCTGTTGTCATGGTAATGGCATTATATTACACGCATAACGGCCACGAGAGGAAATGTTGCATAATATAATGCAATTTTAATTAGTTATAATGCACGGCAGGCAATCTGTGACCTGGGGTACTTGTCATGTCTTTAAGTACGTTATTTGTTATGGACTAATTATTACTAACTCTGAGGTCCCTGCTGCTGGAATCATAATAAATAACAAAATCCAGCCTCTGCAGCCGTGATTTGCCCTGATTTAGGTACTTTTAATTGTTCATTTTAATTGACGGATTTCTGAATGACGCGTCGCAACCAGATGTCCGCAGTAGCCCCTACGCACGCTGCGGCGCATTAGCGATGGAGTGCGAGACGGCTTTTTGCACATAAAACGCGCCGCGGACCCCGCAGCGGTATTTCGGAGCACTGGTGCTCATCAGTCACCTTGGATCGACTCCATCAGCGGCTGACGAGCCTCGGGACCCAGCACCGACCTGAGCTGTAAAATCCGAGCCCTGGGAAGTGCCGCCCAGCCGAGCGGAGACCCGTCGAAACAGGCAGCGATGCCAGCGACGGCTCCTAGGCCTTATAAATCCAGCCTGATGTGTTTGCCTTGCCCAAGGCTCAGTCCTCCATCATCGGGTTCCATCACCAGGGCGGACCGCGGGGCTTCTCTATGGGACCGGGTGTTTAACAGCGAAGCAACATCGCCATGGCGATAGAAGCAGGATCCACTGTCGTGATTAGCGCTGATTCTCAGTTAGTCACATGGTGTGGATATTTACGCCCTTCGTCACATGACACACCCCGGACAACGCGGCAGACCACTGTGAAAATAAGCCTCAGAGGTGGAAACGAGAATAATCTGTCAGCGGCAGGGGCAGACCGCCGGAAATGCAGGTGCGGGAGAAAGGGAGGCAGCCGGAGAGTTTGACACCTGCTACAGAAAAGCCTTGGGACTTGCGAGCCTCAGAAATTCACCGGTGCTTCAATACATACTGCTGTAAACGTGTTTTTTTCTTACAATGGTCTCCTCTAAACAGGTAGTAATCAGAGAAGGGTAATAACAGAGTCCCTGCAAGAATGTGTTCTGGTACACGTAACGCAAAGAGCCAAACCAAGGTGACAAGCTCTTCACTCACCTTTTTTTAAGGGTTTAAAACAGTTCTATTTTTTCCCTTTCTGCCCCTGACTGATAGAACTTTTATTCTGTTCTCTGCCCCTTCACACAACTAAGAGTTACCGGACATTTGCACAGTTCCTTTCAGATATTACACCTACCCTCCTACAGCTTGGCCTTGTTCAAATCCCTAACAGCGATATGACTATTGTGCCAAGGAAGGGAGTTGAACCACCGACCTTCTGCTGAGAAGCACCGACACCTAAACCACTGAGCCATACCCCACAGCCCGGATGTGTCACATCGCTGACTCCTCTTGTAAGTCAGAGGCACTTCTGAAAGTTAAAGCAATGCCTGAATCGGCCCTCCATTTATCAGACGCCCACTGAACGAGGCCCCTGATATCGAGTGACCTTCTTTCCTTGAGGATTATTAGTGCTAATCAATGCCTCAGATAAAATTGAAATTAAACCAGCCTGCCGCTCCCAGCTCTCTCTCTCTGCCGCCTTTCAGATATCTGACTGTGTGTCTTGTCAGCTCTGCTCCCGCAGCGTGTTTTTGTAATGACTGTTCCGAAAAGTGGTCATGGCATGATAGATGTTTTTTTTTTTTATTACTATTTTAAATGGAGGCTCATTGTAGTGTTCCGAACGTTATTTCGGAATTAAATACGCCAAAGTAGTTCGCCAGTTCCATGCTGTGTTATCAGTCTCTGATGTGGCTTGGAGTGCGTCTAACTTCCTGTGTAAATGGGTTTCTCGTAACGCTTTACGTCATATATTCTGTGCATGCATACAAATGTGAAAGCACAGCACATTACTGCGAAACGTAAAACGTAAGGAGTACTCCAGAAAATCGGAAAGTGTCTCAAAATCGTGGATTTCCCTAAATAGCTACCATTCGTCTAGGAAACATCTCCACAAATGTGAGGCAATTGGTTAACAAGTTTCAGCAGGAAATCAATCGACAGGGCTTCCCAGGTCTTCCTCACCAATCGGCAGACAGGCAGGGTGCTGGCCGCTTGCTGTATTCTGGCTCTGCGTGTTCTGCGGGGTTGGTGTCTGGACAGGCCCGGTTATTACTTATGGTGTCTCCACCACTTTTCTTCTTCACCCGATACCTCTTGTACGACTTGGACGTCCATCTTTTGGTCGTTATCTAGCCGGAGAATGAAGAACTCCCCAATCAGCCATAAAGCTGACAGGCTGACGTGCCTCTGAAGGACGCTTCCCTGGCTGCGGCCATTGAGATCACCATGGATTTCATGAAGATAAGCGACTCTGTCACCCCTGACAACAACGCTGCCATCTCCACGCTTGAGAGATACGGTCCTCACATATGACTCTAAAGATAAGGAGCCAGATTCATTGTTAATAAGTAATTACACAACTGGGCATGTGTTCATGCTGATTTCAGAACGTGGGATAACCAATAATAATAAGAATAAAGGAGACCTATTATGGCCCGTCAGCTGGCTTGAATACCCAGGAAACATTTGTACTTTTTAATTCCGAAGTAACCAGTTTCATAGGAGGCTGAGAGGTGTTAGAATCATATAATACATTAATGCAATTACCTCCAGACCATTCGGAATCAAGGAGTCTGTTTTGCTTCTGTTTCTCACAGTAGACCATGTTGGGAAGCACAGGGCGCGAGAAGATAGTGAGGTAGGAGCCAGAGAAACAACTTAATGAAAAATGGAGGTCAAGGATGTAGGATAGATAGATAGATGGTTAGAAGGATGATTGCCCGAATGGATAGATGCAAGACTGATAGATATCTAGATAGAGAGTTAGAGCTTCAGGTGTTGTCTCCCACTGGTTTACGAAACCCCTGACATCACTGTCACATTGGAATATAACGCCACGGCAGATACAACCATTAGGTTTCCTTTCTGATGCCGTCCCTGTTGGCATGCCAGCACCGGAGCAGAAAAGAACAGCGCCGTTCAAAGTACAAAGACTGACGAGTTAGTGGAGCTGTTTTCCAACACTCGGCCTCAAAGAAACAGCTCCCTTTCGGAAGACTTCAGAGCTCGCTTTGATTGTGTGCTGTTCTTAATGGCTGTCTTTTCTGCTCATTTTGCCTTGTGTGACTCTCCCGGCCCGGATCAAGCATTGCAGCTGATAACCGGCTTTCTCCAAGTGTCCAAAAATAGCCCTGATTATGCAGCGCTGGCCAGTTGGCATTTTGGGCACCAGAGAGCCAGCTGTGCATGCAGCCCTCATAGCTGGATGTTTGCCAATATGGACATTGAGCACATCGTACCTAAAAGCTTCGTGTCATCTTCTGTAAATACCAAAAGCACGAGCTGAAGGTAAATGACGTAGCTACAGCTGATTACCACATAGTTATTATTCTTCATAAATCAGTAGCCAGTCTCAACACTGGTAAAAAAAATGTCAAACACAAATCTTTGCAAGACTTGTCAGGATCTTAAGCATTCTGGTTTTATGTCGGCTTATACTGTTTACCAGCCCTGTATCATCACTACACCAAAATCTCAAAGGCTTCTTTGATGCTGTCCGGTCAGACAGAGGGAGGTGACCCCATTGACAGACCTTGGTTAGCTAAATGGGGAGCATGTATGTGTGCCCTTTGATACTGACTTTTGCTCCTGGGAAGCTTCTGCACACCTTTCTCCTAAGCACTGATGACCTGGATTGGATAATTGCTTCTGGCCCCACCTCTAAGACACTATCAACCAACTTTGATTGATAAATCAATTTGGAGCATAATTAGATTGGTTTGGGTTGGAGGTCCAATACGATATGCTTTCACAGGGCGGTACCCCTTCCTATGGCACCCCCTTGCCTTACTGCTCTGTGCATATTGTGTGTTCATCTGTACTCTGTGATTATCTGTGCTCATCCGTGCTCTGTGATTATCTGAGCTCTGTGGGAACATGTATTTAGACTGACCTGCTTGAGCACGGCTCTTGTTCCAGAAAGGTCCTTGGACATCCATACCTGTTGCCTGGGGTTGGGTCAGGATAAAACTGTGGACAGATCCACCCTGGCACATTGATAGAAATTGGGTATGCAGCCACACTAGACCAGAGGCAGGTAATGCCTCTGTGTTTTATATTCAGGTAGACAGGGCAGCGTAGACAGCCAGTCTAGTTTTATTTTATTTTCTCCCCCTGAAGTCAGATAGTTGAATAAAACAATTTATACGTTAGAGAAGAAAGGTTTTTTTTTTTGTACTGTTATTATTTTCTTTTCTTTAGTGCCACCTACAATCCACTTGGGCTGGGGGTTTGTAATATGGTAAAACTGCTCTGAATGTTCTATAGGTGGCATTAAATCGGGCCACACCAAATATATCAGCTTCGCCTTGCATTTCGTTAACTCTTGTATTACGCCCTTTTCTCCCTACACAGTCCCTGGGATGTAACACCCCATGTCCGGTCCCTGGTGTTCCGAGTTCTCTGTGACCAAACAAGTCCAACAAAGGGAAAATGAGTGACGCCCTGGATGATAAGTGGACTCGACACACCATTCAGCAAGCAGAGTGTGATTGAAAGGGCTTTCCTTTTATACCACAATTTTCTGAGACACTGAATAAAGGAGACCTATTATGGCCCGTCAGCTGGCTTGAATACCCAGGAAACATTTGAACCTTTTAATTCTGAAGTAACCAGTTTCACAGGAGGCTGAGAGGTGTTAGAATCATATAATACATTAATGTAATTACCTCCAGACCATTCAGAACCAAGAAATCTATTTTGCTTCTGTTTCTCACAGTAGGCCATGTTGGGAAGCACAGGGCAGGAGAAGATAATCAGGTAGGATGTCAGTTAGTCAGGGAGCTGTTTCTATGGGGTAATGGTCCTGTGGTCTAAGGCACTGGCTCTGGGGTTTAGCCCCTTTTCAGGAGTGGGTTCAAATCCCACCACTACCAGCCACAGGGAACAATAATATTTATCTTACACGTACCAGTTCACATGAACCACATCGCTGGATGGGGTGATGATGCCAGAGTACAATCAAAGATGAGCAATACTGAGAACTCTCCCCACACATCCGAGCACCCAAATCTGAAACACTTAGGGTGGAAGACCTCAGGGGGTAAAACACTGTACTTCCACTCTTAGTGTCATTATATTTGACGTAGTTACTTCATTACTGAAGATTCCTGCAGATTCCTCCAGGGCACTGATATTTCCTCCCCAAATCCAAAAGAAAAAGGCACAGTCAGGTGAAAATGTGTCTCAGAAATGTCCTTTAGTGTAGCAGTGTCCACTGCGATGGACTGGCATCCCATCCAGGGTGTCCCCTGCCCACTCCCTCGTGTTTCCTGGGACAGGCTCCAGACTATGACTACGTCCTGGGTAAGTGGTTATGAAACAGGACTGATATTAACAAGCCCAAGCCGGTACAGAGTGTAATTTGCTGGCAAACTGGCCCCCCCTCAGAAGCTAGCACCTTAAGCCGCCACCTCTGCTGCTTATAAGAATGACCAGCCCTGGGTATTATAAGACAAATCTATCAACATTAGTTAATATTTCCATTTGGCCAAATGTCAAAAAGGGATACAAATCTTTAGGCTAAATATTTAATCCAAATTGATTCTGCACACATCCGCCCTACCTAAATGGGTCAAATTATCCTGGAAAATATGTGATTAATTTGATTTCGAGGCATGGAATTGCGAATTTTATGTGTTATTATGGGGCAATTAGATGTCTCAAAATCAAATCAATTACTTCTATTACACTATTAATTATTAGTTGGGAGTCGTTTTTATTATTTGCGAAACAATTTCTTAATCTTAATACAGACTACATGACGACACCTCTGCCCACACATTTACAGGACGCGGTATCTCCGCCCGCCCGGCAGCGGTTCGGGGGATCAAGGTATACACGGAGGTACTGAAGGCGCCGCGTTTCCGGCAGCTCTCCCCCCTTCCCCCCTCCCCCCCCCTCCCCCTCTCCCCCCTCCCCCCCTCCCCCCCCTCCCTCCCCCCCCCCCCCTGTCCTCTCCCCCCTCTCTCTCTGTCCCCTCTCTCCTCCTCG
>JAODKM010000037.1:20149674-20162656 GCA_026780845.1 Petrocephalus sullivani
AGAGCCCCCCCCCAAACCCTCTCCCCCCCCCCATCTTAAGACCCTTTTTTTGCAGGGCTGGAGCCATTTTTGCCTTGAATCTCCAGACCCCCATTCTCGTCGTCTTACCCCTCCGGACTGACTGGGGGCGGTATAGCATCAGTGTCAGGCTGGCTGTCAGACTATTTGTGAAACCCCCCCCCCCCCTCCCACTGGGATATAGAGTGACTGACAGCGGCGCCCCCTGTCTGTCACTCCACAGCGCTGTGCCGACACGGTGGCCTATAAAAACACCTCTCTTCTGACTCATTGCGGGTGAACAGAAACCTGAATAAAACAGAGCCATTAACCCCATAGCGATCTATACAGCCGGAAATCTTCACAAAACACTTAATGTACGCGTGGTGCAGCGCTTGAGAGTGTTCCTGGAAAGCAGAAATAGCAGCATAAAAGTCAGGAATAAACTGCGCTACACGCAGTACCTGTAATATACATCCACCGTTCCATCCGTCTTCCTTAGCTACTTAGCCAGTTCAGGGTGATGGGAAGCCTGCAGCCTACCCTGAGAGGTCCCAGGGCATGAGGCAAGGGATGCTGGATATATTTATATATACACACACGCGTATGTGTCTAAATGCATATATAAACATATGAATATAGGACATCAGTGACCGTGTTTCAGGCTGTAGGGCTGCGTGACCTCTGTGCTCCCCCCCCAATGAAATGCAGTTCCTGGCCAAACTAGATCTGTGTCTCGCTGTACTCCCAAAATCGCGGCCGGGGCCTTTTCAGGTGAGCAGTTGCCCCTCCAGCTCTAGGGTCCCATTTGAGCGGGAAGAGGAGGCGAAATTAGGCGGGAGAAGAGCGGCGGCCATTTCCAGAGAGCTCCGAAGAGCGTGAGGGCCGCCACCTTCAGGCGAGCGACGGCCCGCTTAACCGGCGCTGGCAGCCTTCCGGTGCGGCATTAGCTCTCTCCCACATTCGGGCAGCGGACTCCCTCTGTTTTGTTTTCCTGCCACCTGCATTGGCCCCTTTCTTCTGCCTTGCTGACCTCTTCCCAGATTGAAGAGGTCCCACCACCCACCTCCTGCACCTCGGCTGGGGTACAGAGCAGTGTCCAGCCCCCCCACCCCATCCGATAGCAGAGGCGTGGAAGAAAACATTGAGGCCAGTGTCTTAATCACGGGCTGATTTTTTGGGTTCTTCCATCAGTCGGAACCCAATGGCCTACGGCACACGTTCGGCTCCGAATGATCCAGTCACGGTCACCTAAAAATAAACCACCCCCCTCCTCCCCCATAATTCTATTTTAGGGCACCAATATGCTTTGGTACTGCTTAACATATTCCGCCCGCCGGTGGTGAGAGATTGGCTAACGAGAGGCTCTTTCATAGCCGAGAGTCAGCTTGCGAAAGTTGGTATGAAAAGTTGTCACTTCTGTGAGCACAGAGCTCTTTGACCGCTCACGGTCAGTCCTCTTAGTCAAACCGTTTATCTCAATAACGAGACGAGGCCGTTTACCGATGTTTCGTAACGCCACAATATGAATAAATAGTAAGCCGAACAATTCCTCGTTAACCTGGGGGTCCTCATTGAGAGCGTGTCTCTTGTTGAATTCCGGCGTGACACTCATATCCCTCAAGCAAACGAACCTAACGTAGATGCATCAGATAATTAGAAAGCAGGGTGCATGAAGCCTCCCCGATACATTTTTCACAGTCGTTAAACTGCGCTTAAGTACGGTAATTATACTGTGCATCCACACCATTGTTATCAGGTAGTCCTTCTTCACACGCCGTCGACGGCGCCAAACGTCAGTTCGCCGAATTCCTCAACTTTCGTGTCCCACTCCTGTCTCCTAAAAATAGCAGCTGCCAATCACAGCTTCCCGAGTCGTCGCGCATAGGGACTTTTCCTCCTCAGTCGGAGCGATAGGGGAAGCCGGATCTCCAGGTTGTGAGATAGCATCGCCTCTCTGAAGAGCTGCCGTTAGCAGATGGTCTGGTGGGCTTTAAACTCAGATCACACGCCGAACTCCTGGCCGTGCCAAGCCGAGTCAGTTTTCCCGCCGAGGGGAATATTTCCATCTTCTTGATCAGAGAGGCTAATTGCCAGTGTTGAACTCGGTGGCGACTCGCGCATCTGCTGCCCGTGGACCATATTGGCTGGACTTATCCTGAAGTCTGCTCGAAATACTTACAGAATGTTATGCTGACATGCTGTCCTTGCCGTCTGGTTGCACACACTCCCTCCCAGCCACCTTCTCTTCTATGCGACCCTGCAGTCAGTAGATACTGGGGAGATTTGTTGGAGTTGCTCAGGTGAGGTGCCCTTATGGAAATGTCAAGAGCAAACCGTCGAAGAAGGCCGAGGTTCAGCGATGCCAAGTGCTCATATCACAGCCTCTCCGCTGCTCCTCTATACATAGACATTCTGTCAAAGGAAGAATGCTACTGATGTTGCCTATAGACCAACGCGGCCGGCTCTTTCAAAGCACCCTTCACCGACTCCCTGCTCCTCACCCACGCATGGGATCTAATGCTTAGGAAAAACATAAAACTCCGCCTACACCCACAGGTGGTGGCTCTGAAAATCTCATACAACAGCCTTTTCATATGGTTCATAAATCGTCAGATAGGAAGGACGTCGCTGTATTATTGCACATTACCTTGCTCTGTGGTGATTTGTCTACCTTCAGATATTTTTTTGATATTACACCTGTTGTGACACTATTATCTTTCATCAGTTTCAATACCGTAAAAATAATTTTACTCCTTTATGGATATTTCTACTGAATCGCACAAAATATCACCTCCTCAGCAAAAACTCCATAAAACAAAACCTAAGTGATGAAATAATGAGATTTGATACTATTTAAGATAATTTAATACAATTAAATATCATTTTTAGCGCAACACCCAGGGGCACTGTAGAAACAGTCACTGCTCACTCATGTAACTGGTGCCGTAACGCTCAGCAGCCATTGTTACAAGGAACAGCTGTAATTATCAGTCAGTCTGGCAGAACACCTTGAGGGAATTTTTCACCCTGTGGTGTTTAAAACTCCATGACATTTCCGGGTTTTCAAGCATCAACTGCTCATTTTGAGCCACACATGGTCTGGATGTTGAGTAGGCCATACTATCTCCTTGCTTGTCCGCGATTTAGATGTAGAAGTACGTCTCTTCTTCCTGACCCAGTTACACATCAGGTATCTGTTCCCCGGGAGCCCCGGTGTTCCCCTGTAGAGCGAAATGCATGGTTTCTTCGAGCATTCGTGGCTTGATGTGGTAGAAGATGTCCAAAGCGTGACAGTCTGTCACCACGATCGCACTGTGAAATCAAGGCCTTAGTGCCGAATGCAGTGTTTGGGCTTCACCAGACACAATGGGGCTTGTGTCAGCCAAAAAGCCCCACTGTTGATTCATTCCACACTGCGTCGTAATCCAGCAGTCTCATCCAGGTGGCTTTTAATAAAGTAGGAGACAAGCATTCCTGTCCTTCTCAGTGAACCCTGGTTTCTGTCATACTGGTCTGTGTTGTATCCCATTTTTGCTAATTATCCTTATAATGGGGGAGCCAATCACAGACCTCAGCTGATGTGAGAGAGTCCTGGGCCTCACTGGATAGTCAGGTAGGCTTCTTTGTGACTTTGTGAGGGATGCTGTTATACCTTGTTCCTGGAGATATTCTTGCAGAATATTTAGGAGGATATTACTGCCCAGTCTTCTTCATCTTTGATTTGGCTCTGACAGCTAGAACTATTTGGTTGAACCAGCTCTCATCTTCCCTTGATTCGTTTTAACTGGAGGTGCGACATCAAACACCTGAAACGTCATGTAATTTCTCCCAGACTCCCTCTACGTACTTAAAAACCCCACTGTGTTTCACTTTCTCGTGAATCCCATTGGACGGGTTCAGTAGGAGGTACATGACCACCTCACCTCATCTTCTGTAGCTCCCATCATTCTCATTATAATCATAAATGACACCTTTGAGAAAAGGGAGCCAAAAAGGGTTTTGTTTAAAGCTAATCCTCAGTGTGCCTGGAGTAACCCCAGAGCCCGCGATGGGCAGGGGCCGGCCCGCTGGATGGTTTTGGCCTCTCGGGGGCCCTCTCTGGCTGATTGCGCCCCAGACGTGGACTATGACTGGGGATTAGGGAGGGATTTTCCAGCTGGTTCTATGGCGACTGGTCAAGCGTGTCCTGCAGCTCTTCCTCAGCAAAACCAGACCTGAACTTCGGGAAGGATACAAGCGTATTAAAGATTAAAGCACTGCCTCAATGGAAGTGGATGTTTCGGTAAACACACTTGGACGGACAACTCTGGTCTGCAGAGTGAATTGAACCATCCAACTATCTATCCATCTATTCATATAACCATGCATCTACCAATCCCCCCATCCATCCAGCCATCTAATAATTTGTCCGTCCATCCATCCATCCATATAACCCTTCATTCACCAATCCCTTCATCCATCCATTCAGCCATCAACCATCCCCCCATCCATCCATCTATTCATTTATCCATCCATCTATCCAGCCATTATGCACTGCAGGCAGTTAGCCTACCTGCATGACTATGGGCTGCAGGATACATATATACATACATACATACATACATACATAATCTGCCAAAAATAATAAATATTCATTAGTAGTATGTAAGTAAGCACGTATATTATGTCTGTCACTGTCCCCCCAGCACAATTTTACCAAATGTGTCATTATAAAAAGCGGGAGTATCGTGGGTTTGTTTTGGTTCTGAGGAAAGTCAGAGAAAATAGCTCGTTTTTGTGTATTTATTGAAAAAATAATGAAAGCAGTGTCTCAGATTAATTAGTGCTGGATCTCCACAAGCTTTTAATTAGCATCGTTTATTTAGAGCAAAAATCAATAACATTGACTCTGTTTGAGTTCCTCATTATGCGGATGCTTAAATTAATTACTAAAGGGCTTAAAGGGGTATTCTAGAGGAGTGCAGTTGAGGAGTATACTTGAGTATATTTGGGGAGTAGTTAGTTGTTACAGTTATGCTCATTCATAGACATGCGGGAGATGGACAGAGTGCCGTGTGAATGTTAAACGAGGTCATTAAGTGCAGCTTGGTCACACCCCCTGAAAAATTTGAGGTTCCATCTGACCACGCCCATATCCATTTGGCCACACCCACTCTGGCATGGCCAGTCCTACTGCCTTTACCGTCTCTGCTAACACAGATAAGGTGGCTCTCCGACACCAAGCGTTAGACCGGCCCTTTAGGAGGCCTGATCAAAAGCGACGCTAAACGAGGGGGTCGTTCCCTGTCGTCGCCCGGCAGCCATGCGGGGTATTTCCTGCTCTTCGTGTGTCTGCTCCATCACATTATGGGCTTTATTGTCAAACTAAAAGGGCGTTTAGCTGGAGGGGGTGGCCACAGTTTGTTTTTATACATTGGATCGTTAAGCTCGATTCAGAGGGTGGCCCCATCCTTAGAATCATCTCGGAGGATGCGTGTGGCCCCGGTGTGCACCATCCACGAGCCAGGTGCGGATACGTTACCTGGGAGGTCTGACTGCCAGCGAGCCGTCAAGGTAATTGGCTGAGCTGTCAGGCGAGTGTGGCTAAGGCAAACAGAGCACGCTCCGCACAGGTGGCACAGCAATTAAGGTGCAGCGAAGAATGCTGGAGGGCGGGGGAGGGGCAGAACGGGCTTTGTAAAAGGGGAGCGAGACATGAGCGTGAATTTGTTTAACCATCCGGCCTGCTCCGTGGCACACGGGGGCCTTGAGAAGGGATCCCGCACCCGAGAGCTTGGGTGGGTGGATCTGACTGTGATGGAGATGGGTGCAGTCCACTCATCGTGAGGATATTAGAGGAAAGCGGATTCCTGAAAAGGGTCCCTTTGTGTGTGAGGTGCAGCCATTTTAATCATGGGTACATTTCTGCACCGCTGTGCCAATGTAAGAAGGCGATGACCTACAGCCATCCGTCGACTTACGTCCTGTCAAGTGATGCCTGATCGTACTTATGTCCAAGGTCCCATAAGGTAGAAATTTATCAAGAGACACCCAAGGCAGACACAGTGGATATTCACAGAGCCAAAACAAACCGTTTCTGCGGCCAGTTAAATGTATATGATGTTGTATTTTATATTATACTATTTGACCTCTCCAAGCCCAGACTGACTTACATCCACAGTACTGCAGTATAACCCTGGTATAGGTCGACAAGTACCTGTATTAGAGTTGGATGGATCTAGAAGGAAATTTCAGATTTAATATTTAATAACTACATACCCCTGAAGTGGTAATTAAGTAATAAGTCGTTGTAAATACTAAACAAATAAAAATCTTTATAGCTGGTTTGCAGACTAGCCAGAGTATAATTGAAACCATTTGACAGAGAATATTCCTACTTTGAGTGCAGTCGTAAGCATGTTTGATCTAATAAACATTGCATGAGGTACAGGGTGAAGCAAACACTTTCACAGTAGAATTTTTATTTATTCAGTTTATTCAGGAAGTCTGTTGGGTTTCTGCACGTTCAATAGACTGTGGGGTGGCGCAATGGTTTTTATGAAACTTATTGATTCAGAGGATTAATGAGTGTTTCTTTGTTTAAATAACAGGGCCACTGGACTGTAATATATTACAAGTAATGGAGCACCGTGGTGCAGGAGGGGTATTTAAAAAAATATTTAAAAAAAAATTTATTACGTCTGATTTTTTATTGGATGATGGAACGATGTGGGGTGGGGCTTTTGTTATAAACACTCCTCGGATTGGCAGTGCTGGAGAGCGGCGACAGCTGGTGAACTTAAGCCTCTGTGTGAGATTTGGACTCAAACTTCTTGGATGCCGTGTTCATTTTGCTTGTTAGTCAGCGTTGTCTGCTGTAAACATATCCCTAATTGGGCAGTGATGGCACTGTCACACACGGCGGCAGTGTGTAGGGGGTGGGGGGTGGATAATTATATTGATTCATAACCGTACCCCCGTCCCAGTTTTCCCCAAAATCTTGGTGGCGCATTGGGGAATCACTGCCCTTTTCAGAAGTGAGGGATGAAGCCTGTTACGTGGGGCTCCTCGGATCAGCGCTGGGCGGACAGGGCCGCGGAGGTGGCAGGTTTAACGGGGACGGCGCTGGGGGAACGTGGGTGTCCGACTTGGCACATGGAGCGACGGTCAGGGGCGTGTGACTCTCCGGTCACCTTGGCCAGGGGGCTGCTGAGCCACACCATCTGCCTACCTGCTCCTTATCGCCGCCCCGGAGGAAGGGCGTTTCTCAGCATTTATCCACCCTTGAACCCTCCCTCCCTTCCTCCCCATGAGTTTATCTTTCGGGCATTGGGCCCGGTAGCTTGATAGCTTGACACTGGCGCCATGATGGCGGTAGACATTGTGACATCCCTGCTGTTTCGGATGCCAGGGGCCTGCATCCCGCTGAAGCGGGGAGCCCCCGGAGAGGACCCGCATCGCAGCCCTCGTTTTTTCCCAGGATCCCTCACTGCTCAGCGCCCAGTAATTTGCACTGATTGTCAGTGACGGATGACTCAATGCTAATTTCAGCTTAACACATGCTTCCTTGATGTGGTTTAATGGTTTTGGAAAGTTCTCAGTAACCATGGCCACAGACGGCTGAGCGAACAGAGGGCCTAACTGGATGAGATAGAACAGCAGCATCTACCTTAATCTACATGTAAGCCTCAAGTCCAGCATGCACTCCATGCTGCTGTGCCGTCTGGGAAAGGCTAAAAGTGGTTAGAATACCAATGGATGGATGGATGGATGGATGGATGGATGGATGTTAAAGCTCCTTCTTGGCCAGATCCCCTAATCCTCTCACTATTCCCTGAAATCATGTTCCTTCAAGGAGGTCTATTACTGAGAAGAAATGAAAGTTAGTATCCAAAACAGGTCAAAACAGATCAAAAAAATTACAAAAAAACATTGTCCACAGCAAAGGAATTCAGCAATCTGATCCTCCAGGACTCCTGGTCAGGTGACATCTAAGCCATACGATCCTCACGGAGAGTTTTGTCCTGCATCAGCATCTGTTAAATAAAGAAGCTTTGGGTTTCTTTCTCTAATCCACTGGCTTCCTTGGAGAAACCCGTACTCGGGACCAGTTGCATTCTTATTTATGGCAAAATATAACATATTATCTCACATTAATATGCAATCAGTACAGATGGGAAAATAATCATATTTACAAATTAAATAGATTAAATAAATGTTTTCATTTTTGATTTATGTTTAATCAGTGAGCTGGTTTCTCAAAGGAAAGCTGTCAAACTTTTACAAGAATCTGAGCCATGTTAAATATGCACAATTAGCCTGGTACGTGTATAAATAATGACATCAGGCAGGAAGGATGGGAGGCTAATCCCAAGCGCTGCCTGTGAGTTAAATTCGGGGTATTATTAATGCTCAGGCTGCTGTTTTGCGTGTGTTCAGGTGGGCTGCCTGGAGTCACAGGAAGAGGTGGAGCCATTTGAAAGGTGGCCTCCGCGAAATCTCATTAGGGGCTATTTTGGTTTCTGTGGGAACCGGAGTCACACTCAGACACATCCTCGGGCATTCCGCCTCGCACTTAGAACACACGATCACCTGGCACCTGAATCAGGCCCTTAAACGGCACGCCCCCTTCCCCTGCTCTACAAGGGGGTCTGATTTAATCGGGATGCACTCCAGTGCCTGAGACAATATAGAGTCTCAATCGGAGATGTTCATTCTGGAACAGCTTGACATCCATAGATTCCTGGGACAGGCATCTGTAAGACGACCGTGGAGGGGGCCTGATTCTAAGACGTGGCGAGGGGCCAACGTTTCCGAAGCAGACGTTGAAAGACAAACCGTAAATACACGTATGAGGAAGCGCTAATTTTCTGTAGATATTGGCTCGGTTTAACGATTCTAACGCAATCTTAAGCGCCACTGTCACCTCAGCCCCCGCAGCGATGAGATCACCCGTGCCACCCCCCCCCGCTGCCGTTTGGTTAGCGCGGCGCAATCCTTCCTGGCACGTCAGCCTCCGGCACGTTGATGGTGGAGAAAAGCCAGCAGGCAGAGAAAGTGAAGGTTATTCTCCCACGAAACGCGGAGGCGTGGCTGCCTGAAAGGCGCGGGTGTCCCGGGGTCATTGCTCCCCCCCACCCGCCCTACGCAGGGCATAGCAAGGGCGCTACTGTCCCGGAGAGTGCGAGTCAGGAATGTACGTTCCGTTGTCAAACAACGTGCGAATCAATAGTTTGCACCCGCGGTGACATTGCAGCTCACCCAGGGGGTAGACTCTCGCTGCTCGGAGGAGCCAAAAATAACGCCCATGCTGGGGGCGGGATTCCCCTCATCTCCCTGCCTCCCTGTCCGGAGGGGGCCTGAGGTCGGCAGCTGGCCTTCACGGAACAGGCCTGGACTTTGGCATGGAGTCACCGTCTGCTTTTCCCGGGGCTACTTGAATGCTGCATGTTCTCTTTTTCTTCCACATTTCTTCCTGCCTTCTTCTGTTGCTTGTTGCCCCCCAGTCCAACCCCATCTATCTCTACTGTCCCTAGGAAGTGCCCTAATCCCTGCGTCCCTGCTCTCGTGGCTCTATTTGCGATCCTGACCAGAGACTGTGATATATGTCTGTCTGTGTGGATCAGTTCTCCCTCTTGTCTTAGCTTCCCTCATTGGCTCAGATCTCCCCCTTGTTGCAGCCTGATTGGCTTATATTTCCCCCTTGTCTCTGCTCTCTTCATTGGCTCGGATTCCCCCCTTGTCTCAGCTGTTCTCATTGGCTCAGATCTTCCTGATGGCACAGGTGTCCCCATTTGGCTTAGCTTGTCCCTTCGGCTCAGCTCTCTGGTTTTTCTCAGTCGTTCCCATTGGCTGGGCTCTCCCCACTGTCTTAGCTGTCTCAGTAGGCTCGGCTCTTCCTGTTCGCTCAGCTGTTCCCATTTGGCTTAACTCTCTCTTTCTCAGCTCTCCCCATCGGCTTTGCTCTCCCCATTGTCTTAGCTATCCTCATTGGCTCGGCTCTCCCCACTGGCTCGGTTATCCCCATTGTCTTAGCTCTCCCCATTGGCTCGGTTATCCCCATTGTCTTAGCTCTCCCCATTGGCTCGGTTATCCCCATTGTCTTAGCTATCCCCATTGGCTCGGCTCTCCCCATTGGCTGGGATCTCCCCACTGTCTTAGCTGTCTCAGTAGGCTCGGCTCTTCCTGTTCGCTCAGCTGTTCCCATTTGGCTTAACTCTCTCTTTCTCAGCTCTCCCCACTGGCTCGACTCTCCCCACTGGCTAGGTTATCCCCATTGTCTTAGCTATCCCCATTGGCTCGGTTATCCCCATTGTCTTAGCTCTCCCCATTGGCTGGGCTCTCCCCATTGGCTCGGTTATCCCCATTATCTTAGCTATCCCCATTGGCTCGGTTATCCCCATTGTCTTAGCTCTCCCCACTGGCTCAGCTCTCCTCATTGTCTTATCTCTCCCCACTGGCTCGGTTATCCCCATTAACTTAGCTCTCCCCATTGGCTGGGCTCTCCCCATTGGCTGAGCTCTCCCCATTATCTTAGCTTCCCTCATTGGCTCGACTCTCCCTGTTGTCCTTTTAACAATAGATTACTTTATAATTTTTCCCATCGTAGAAAATAGCCCCCACACAATTCTCCATGGCAATTTGTAGGCAGTCCTAGCCTGGGCACATCAGTGGGAGTTAAATATTAAATAATTTTCTCAAGCAAGGATAGGAGTCTCCCCTTTTTGGAAGAGACGGTCTTTGGCTGTGTTCCACAATTAACCCTAGTGGTGTTTAAAATAAAGCAAGGATTTAATGCCTAACTTAACTCAAGTGCCTAATAACCATGCAAGGAGAGGCTCAGCGGAAAAGCTGGGTGTTAAAAAAGCCACTTTGAACAAAGGCTTGCCAAAGCTCTCTGAAGGGGGACAGAGAAGGCGGCTTGCAGCATGTGTGTTTGTAATGACCTTCCCACAGAGCACATGACTGTCTTTCCGAACCTGCATCTAATTGGGGATGTGGACCACCTGTCTTTGGCTCAGAAGCAGAGATGTATGTGCCCAAATGTCAGGTAAATGGAGGATCGATAACACAGCATGTTGCTTTTGTACCTTAGAGTGAAGCATGTAACCTGAGCTGCCTTAGTGAGAGATCTGTCTCACCATGAAGAATTATAAGCCGTAGAGTTACTTTTGGGGGAACATTAAAATACTTTGATTATTGCACTACACACACTACTTTCATCATTAAATGTATACTAAATGTGGGATTTGTTACTGACACAGTGGCTCAGTTCCCTCACAGCTCCCGGTTTTGCTCTGTGTATGGATATTGAATGTTCTCCCCAAGAACATGTCCAAAGACATTCAGGTAGGCTACATGGCATCTCTGTGATTGAGGAGCATGCCATCCAGGGTGCACTCCAACCTAGAATAGACTCCAAGCCATAGTAAGCATTTGGGTGAGATTGTTTATTGCATTTATTTAGGAGACACCTTTACCCAGATTACAACTCAAAAAGCAGAGTCCCTGGAATAATTGGGGGTTAAGTGCCTTGCTCAAGGGCCCAATGGTTAAACCACTCTGCCTGAACTGGAATGTGAACCCACATCCTTCTGATCACAGATACAGAATTCTAACCTACCCATTTGCACACTAGCCTAAACAAGTCTGGGTTAGGCACAAAAGTGAAATGTAGTATTTCATCAGGGCAGGTTATTTGTGAAGTTCAGCTACAGCATCTACAAAGGACAATGTGTGTTTGTGGGGGGGATAACCGAGAGAGAGAATTGAATGACTGGCTGTTAGTGACTCACTCCACGCGTCTGTTGGCATACAGCGATGTTTTCTTTTCGCGTAGCTGCTGTTGGATCGAGCCCCATTTGCGGAATCTCGCCTTTTGTTATTTGTTTTGGGCAGATGGCCACCTCCCTCTTAAAGGCAAAGCCTCCCTTTTGTCGGGGGACGCCTGAGCACCAGAGGGAGGTATACCTAAACCACGCTGCCACTTATATGCAGACCCAAGGAGCGGCGATCTTTCGATAAGAGCGGTATGGATCCACTCGTACGGGCGACTGTGAGGTAATGGCCAGAAAGTGGGCTTTAAACTAGATGAACCGTTTAATTTGACTTCTGACGGAGATGCACATTTAATCTAGATGAGAGGGACAGATTTTGACTCGGTCAGGGATGAAGGGCATTCTCAGATACTCTTGCCCACTCTTATATGAATTTTAGTTCCTAAAACAAGGAACATCTAAGAATAGACGGGACTGCATTTTCCACAAGGCCATTCCACTTCCTGGTATCAAGCAGGAAACGAGGAGAAGTCTCTCCCCTTTCCCCTCTGTGTTACCAGGACCTTATTTTGTACTAGAGCCTGCTACTTTACTGACTTCACCATCTGGAGTGTTTAACTAGTTGTATTGATCAGGTTTTGATCAATATAGACCGAAGCTTGTCACAATATAGACTAGTACCTGTCACAATGCAGACCAGTGTCTTCAAATTGTGGTGTTTGGCAGCATCAGACCATTTAGATTGTGGTGTCTGACAATGTCACACTCTTCAGACCGTAGAGTTTGGCGCTGTCACACTCTTCGGTTGTGGTGTTTGGCTCCGTTACACTCTTCAGGCTGTGTTATTTGGCACCATTACACTCTTCAGGCTGTGGTATTTGGCACCATTACACTCTTCAGGCTGTGGTATTTGGCACCATTACACTCTTCAGGCTGTGGTGTTTGGCGCCATGACACTCTTCAGGCTGTGGTATTTGGCACCATTACACTCTTCAGGCTGTGGTGTTTGGCGCCATGACACTCTCACCACAGCCTGAAGAGTGTAATGGTGCCAAATAACACAGCCTGTGGTGTTTGGCACCATTACACTCGTCAGGCTGTGGTGTTTGGCACCATTACACTCGTCAGGCTGTGATGTTTGGCGCCATGACACTCTTCAGACCGTAGAGTTTGGCGCTGTCACACTCTTCGGTTGTGGTGTTTGGCTCCGTTACACTCTTCAGGCT